>JALJCO010007442.1:0-36924 GCA_023101725.1 Atherinomorus stipes
CAGTTAAGATTCTTCTTTGGATTAAAGAAGGCCTCAAGGAAGCTCTTCCCAACAAAGGATCGCAAAGATACGCCCGTTTCCCAGATTGCTTCTTTCGCGCGTTCTTATTTCCTGAGAAACGCCTTTGCTACGCTACATCTTAAGAAGGTCCTAACAGAAGCTATCCACTTCCGGGGGTGCTGAAAAAAGCAATCGAGGTCAGGTATACCGATCGACACCATTCATTTAGTGTGGAGGTTATTTTCCGACGCTGATATTGAGCCCATTTATACGTTTATGTGTTTGTGCAAGAAGACAAACTGTTAAAAATATGCATGTGATTACCAGTGATTGCAAATATTCATTGAAAAGCTCATTGTATATTGTGTAATTGGCCAAATTGTGCTAAACAGGTGTAGGCGATTGGAAATTTACAGATGCCCTATAAATAATGGTCATTCTGACGCTATTTGTTGACGTAATGGCTGAAGGGAACCCCACCAAGAGGATTCCTGAAACGTGCGTGTGTGTCATATCGATGCTCAGTAGTAGAATCGGGAAACGGTGGCTAGGTGATTGAAACACTGAAAAAGGGTAACATTTTCTTGTTCGCAAAAAATAGATCAACTCCTGGAACTCCTGACAAGCTTCAGCCAAAAACGATATGCACCAAACTTTCAAAAACTTTTTGTTGGGTCACTGTTGTCTGGGGAAATCTTGGAGGATGTGATCACCTACACACATCTTATGTTAAATGAGCTCCACATGGCAGCATTTGGTAAAATGGGCGACATACTGTATCTGGGCAGAAGTGTGCGTCCAGGATGACGCACGTGCATTCAACAAACAGTAATCCCGCAAATGGTTGACGTGACTTAATAAAGAATGGCTTGTTCTGCCACTCACTCGTGCCCAATTCTTCAAAGGCCTGCGTAAACGCAAAGTAATGGGAATGCTCCACATACTACACTGAGAGGTTGTTTGCTATTTTTGAATCACTGCCCAGTGCCACCTATAACGCATCTGAATAGCGCGATCTGACAGCACATCTAGAGGACTGAAATGCTGGCGCATAAAAGCATGTACATACACAGTGTCACTCCGTCTGTTGGTTTGCTACCAAAATTTGCTGTAAAGCAGCCATGATGTCTGATACGGGTATGCGTAAATGGCCATGCTTTTATTGAGCGAAGCAGGTGCATCTCATCATGAACAGCTGACAAATGCGTAAATATGACGTGAGTCCTCATAGATTGCGTATAATTTGCGTACAATTCCTACCGCAATGTTTTTGTTTCTGTGGTTGATACCCACAGGCCTATCTTGCCATAATGATTAAACTTAACCACAATATTTTCTGTCATTCACTCGGTAACTACAGTTTTCTTCCATCATAGATGATTGACATTATGACATGAGTGAGAAAACATGACTCAATACAACAACTGATCCGTGAATAGGTCCATTTTTAATAATTTCCATTTTCTACTTTTTTTTTTTCACGGGAAATAGTGTCGTTTCCAAAAGTGACCAGTAGATGGGCCTGTTGTTCCCTTAGCAGGGGGAACGTTAAAGAAGGTTCGAAAGAGTGGGTCTGGCCGCTCCTGAAAATAAAGAAGCTCCTGAGTTAAGAGCGCATCTGGGAAACGCAACGTCCAAACAAGGCACCTTTAAGAAGTGACTTAAGAAGGACCTCAGCGTTAAGAGTGTCTTAACTAATCTGGGAAACGCGGCCAATATGTGTTACTGGAGTTACAGTATGCACTCTCAAAAATAAAGGTATGAGACAGGAGCATTTCTGTACCTGTAGGTACATTTTTTACAAATGTTCTCTCAAAAGTACAATATTGGTCTTTATGAGGCCAGAAATGTACCGATATACTATGAAAAAAGGGTCCAAAGTGATATAAAGTACAAATTTGTACCATTTCAACCCTAAGGGTACCTGCAGCATTGAAAAATGTGTAGCTTGTACAATAACTGTAAATAGCAGTACTTCTAAACAGTAGTATAATTATAGTTATTATATTATGATTTTCATAATATTCATAGTAATCATAGTAATAATTACATGTATAATTATATATGTGTTTGGCCTCATATTTATATCATAAATATTAATTTATTATTAGCATCTTTGATTGTTGTCATAATCTCTATTTTATTGACTTTTATTCATCATTTTTAATTGGTTTAATTGTACTTTATTGACTCTACAGCTTGATAAGGTATAAAAATGGACCAGGACTTAAGGTACAGAAATGTCTTTCAAAAAGGACCCCCCAGCGACAAGCATTGTAGCCTTTTAAGTACAAATTGGTACCTCTATTTTTGAGTGTATATAGTTAAAAGTTGAGTCAGTAAACTGGTAAAGCAAGATCCAGGTGTTAGTCTAATCCTATTTGAAGATGCAAACACAGAGCTGCAGGGATTAGACATAATAAGTCTCTTCTTGACTCAGAATGCTGACTTTGTTGGTTTTGCAGAGGTTTTTAGTCCTTGATTCAAATGATCTGTGAACTCTGAAGTGCAGCGTGCACACCCTCCAGTTAAAGCCACCAGAACTAAGATGCTCTTAATAACTCCAAACTAGCATTTTTTTCTAGGTCATGGATTAAAGAGAAATACTTTTTGACCAAATGAAGGCTCACGTAGGGCCTCGTTAACTCCTGAGAAAATGATCAATAAAACTTGAGCAGCAACTCGTCTAAAGACAAATAGCATTTTTTGCTGATACACTGCTGATTTATTGACACGTAGAGATCTTCTCTGCACAGGAGACCTTGGGAAACTAATTAATCTGCTTTGCATATTTGCAGCTTTTCATTGAGTAAAGCCAGAGGTGAAGGCGTACCAGTAACTGTAGCATAAAGTCTCTTCACCCCCGTAATCCAGATAATGTGATGTTTGCAGTTCCCTTAGTGCTGATTTTGAAAGGTGTTTGAATTCTTGTACAAACTGCCATAATCCAAGATTACAACTGACTTTTTTTTATCATTCTAAACAATCATTTTCTTCTCAAAGGATGAGGTTAACTTTGCCAACAGGTTTCTAAGACAGCGTCTCTGGGAAATGTCACTCCCCATGCAGCCGAGTTAATCCCACTGTTAATGTCAGCGGCATGCGGGACAGGATCTGGAAATAAACAGTAAGTTCAACTAATCCAGCTGTTTCATTAATAAAGCAAATCCAAATAAGATCTGTTTCTTTTCTGACTTTATCTAGTCTTGTTGCAGGAAAGCTACGAAGCTGTCTTTGCATCCATACGTGACCAGCTGTGCTTCATATTTAATATCAAGTCATTATTATAGATGTTCCTTTGTCTGATTAAAGCAAAGAAAGTTATCAGTACAAGCTTTAGTATCCAGATACTCAAGAATGAAATTGATAAAAATGCATTAAAGGCCTCCTTCCACTGAAAACCCGTTTAACTTGCTCCTTCTGAAATACGGAGGGTTTCCCCTTGTTTACTTACACATGCTGACTTGCTAGCGTTGCGTCCCCCCCAGTCGGCTGTGCTTCCTCATCACAGAAACAATACGAAGAAAAGAGCGAATCGGGAACAGCCTTGCACTTCTACGTCACATTGCAAATAGCGTATCCCACGTGGGGTTTCTATCTGTCCATTGGAAGGCAGGTAACCCTCCACTACACACTAGAAGTAAAGACGGCACGACTGTAGCTTCGGAGTTGAGAAGCTAATTAGCTAACTGTTTGTTAGCATGGCGGAACAAACTTGTTTGTCGGCTCTATTTCCTGTCTGTGGCGAAATAAGAGCGGAGGGCGGAGCTTCCTTCATACACTGACGGGAGCCAGCCAATCAGACGGAAATTCATGAGAAGGACCCGGAAAAGCTGCCGTTGGACCACAAGCCTCTCTGCTAGTATACAAATACAGCTGGATACTAAGCAACCAGAAGGTTTTTTTAAACAGAAACAATGCAGAATACATTCAATAATAATGGAGAACACAGAAATATTAATGAAATGACCACGGAAGTACAACTTTAAGAGTTAAAGGGACTTGAGGCAGGAATTTAAAAAAAACCAAACATGAATGTCCCTTTTTTAAATACTAATGGGTGATGAAGCGCTAAATACCAAAAATAACGTTTCCACCCATGTTTCTCTCCGTTGCCTTGAACAGACTGTGTGCTGCAAAATGCGCTGCAATTCGGTGCCCGAATTTCCCGCTCTGCCCTGTGGACGTGACGTCAAATGACGCTACATCCACAGTTTTGATGCAGGAAGAAGACGGTCACGTTAAATTAAAACACTATAAGCGATAGTTATGGATTCTTCTGCCGTCAGCAAATAATCCAGATGAATTGAAAGACACTAAAAAGTGTAACTACGGAGAAAAAGTTGAGTACACAACATTATAGCTTCAGTTTGTGCTCCCGTGACGGCTTGGCTTGTGGCTGCAGTTACCTGAAGCACCAGTTGCGGCAGTTGCGAGTTTCGTTTCTTAATCTTGCCTCAAGTCCCTTTAAAGGATAGCCTTCCTTCAGAGCTAAAAGCACAGCATACATGTACATAGTTATTTGCAAAAAAATAAATAAAAATAAAGTGCTGAACCTTCATTTGGAGCAGGGTTTTGCCACCGCTACAGTCCACAGAGCCAGTTTTTGCTTCAACCCTGCTAAATATTCATTCAGTCATTTAGAGCGACAAATTTTCCATGGCCTTTTAAAAAAGGACCATTTTTAAATCATTAATTTTGAAGGTTTTGAAAAATAAAAAACTTTTTTCAAAAAGAAACATTATCTTCTATTGAGACTGTAACTCAATGGGACTAATCTGTGTAAATAAAGGTTAAAACATATATATGTGTATATATATATATATATGTATGTATCAAGGGTGAAACAATACATGTATTCCCAACGAACCAAACCAAACGGGTGTGTATTGAACTGTGACCACCATGTATCAAATATCAAACAATACAGAGTTTTTAATTTATTTGATCAACTTGTGTTCTGCCGATGAGCTCTGTGATGAAAACTCAGTGGATCTGTGTTTGACTAGATTCAGATTTGGTTTTGGAACTATTTTGTTTTTTAATTAAGTATGATCCCGACGGTAAACCGTTGGGGACAAAAGCACATTGGGTTAAAAGCCTTGAAAATGTGCTTTTTGTATCCAAAATATATTGAACCCTGACACTAAAGTATTGAACCGAACCGTGAATTTTTTTGTATCGTTGCAGTCCTAATATATATATATATATATATATATATATATATATATATATATATATATTAAGGCTGTCAGGTGATTAAAAGAAAGAAATAATTAACCATAGGATTTGTAATTGATTAATTAAGTTGGACAGAAATCTTGGATAATACTGTGGAAACTGTAAAATAATCCCACCACACTATGGGATAAACAACAGAACATTTGAATGTGCCATCCACCTGTGACCAGTAACTGCTGTGAAAGTAACACACACATATGCAGCATTCACTCATTCTCTGCACATATTGCAGGAATTCTGCACGATTCGTGAGAAAATGGTCAACTAGTCAGATGCCTTTTGTCAAATATAAAACTTGCAGCTGCTGTTAAAGGATGAAAGCATTTTGTATTTGCAGTCTGTGCCTGTGATGACACCTTTCACCCTTTTAGCTTCTGTTAAAACAAACAGCTTCGTCTCCCCTGGTTTGTGTGCTACAGCTCATTTAAACCAGTCTGAGAGCTGTCAGTCATCGCCCTCATTAGACACACCCTTGGCATCTCCAAACAGAGGTTACTGCTTATTTCATCACAGTTTTGACGTCTAATTTCATTTATTTGGCAACTTTTTAAAATCCTCGATTTGGCTGGTCGGTTAATGTTTTCTGTGGTGTGAAACTCATTTAATGCTGCTTTAAACTGACTTTAAATGAACATTGCTAACTTAAAATGCTGAAAAGGAAGCAGGCAGTAAAGTAGTAAGTAACTGCACCAATGGGATCTCTGCAACTTTAACAGCTCTGATATTCAGCAAAGTCGTATGAAAGCACTATTTAGCAAGTATAATGAATTGCTGAGGGATAAAACAGATATATGTCCAAGCTGCTAATGTGGATTTATCCATTTACCGCCATCTTTGCAGGGTGGGGATGAAGCTTTTACTCATTGCATTTTCATTGTTGGATTATCACAACAGCAGAACACTGGAAAAGGGACACATGCTTTCAGCTTTTATGAAAAAACTAAGCATCTATGGCCTGCTGTTGGCCTCCGAGGGGGCTTTGTGCCTTCATGACGTCAATGATCTGCACTGTTCCTTCCCTGCTGTGGCATGACAGAGGCAGAGAGTCGGGCAGTGCTTAGAGATGCTGGGGAAAGGCAAAAAGTTTGGACTGTATAAACAGATCAATAGTGCAGCCATGTCTCATTTCTGACAGATTTGTTCTCCCAGTCTGATAATTGGGCCAAGAACAAAGAGAGCCACACTCCTGCAGATCTGATAGTTCACGGTCAGTGGCTTCTGCTATGCTTTTTTGTTTACAGCAGAGAGGCTGCTTAGTGCCGATAGACTGAAATTGGGCAGGTGAGAGCTCACACTGGTGGTGGCTTAATTTGGCTTAACTAGAGGCTGATTGTCAGTCATAATTTTGAAACCATCATTCAGACTGTGATGATGGGTGCGTGTGGTTTGCTCTGCCTCTAATTTCTGCTACACTGTAACGAATTCACTGTAGAATTTACTGTAACTTCTTGGCAAAAAAAGTTGCCAGTAAAATCATGTAAAATTTACTGTAAAATGAATTACTATAATATACTGTAATCTTTCTACAGTAAAGTCTTGGCAAAAAAATTGCCAATAAGATATTGTAAAATTGAATTACAATGACATACTGTAACTCCATCTACAGTAACTTCCTGGCAAATATGTTTCCAATAAACTCTTGTAAAATTTAAATACAATACATAACTGTGACAAAGAATTACAGTTGAACCTTTTACAGATTTTTGTTGTTTATACAATACAACCCCCCCCCCCCCCACACACACACACACACAGACACAAAACAACTACTAGATGTGATCTCATTTACAATTTCTTTTTATTTTATTATAATTTCCCTGAACAACTACAATCAGAGCCTGAGAGAGCGCGCAACACGTCTGCACATATGAATGTTAACGGCATTCTTCAACATGCACCAACATTAAAAGCTGCTGTCTGATAAGTGCAGTACTGTCTGACAAGTTACAGTAAAAGAGTGCAACATTTATGCAGGCTTTAAAGGATGATTTTTTTTTTTTTTTTTTCAACCTGGACCTTATTTCTGGGAGTTTATATATGTAAACCTGTAAAATTTCTGTATCACTTTGACTCCTTTGGAAGATATTACGTTGAGTCACCTTTCTGCGTACATCTATATAATGGGAGAGATGGGGCAGCCTCTCTTTAAAGGAGCTGTATCATGCTTTTCAAATGTTCCAAAAGTCAAATATAGGCATTTATAAGCTAGATATGTTCCCATCGTTACTATAGAAACTAATTTGGTGTTAAATATTAGTTTTTCGATGCATTTAATTTCCAACACGGAAGTAAGATGGCTGACTGTACTGAACCGCGGAGCTCTCGACCAATTGCAGCATGTTTTACGCCCATTTCATGACGTCGCCCCGGAAGAGACACTTATTCTGAAGGGTCACAGAATTGTCTGTAGCACCGGCACCGGCAGCTCTCATGTGGATGTTAGTAGTAAACATTGATGGATATTTACTCCGATTGACGGGATAAAACAGACCAGCCTGTTATTGAGCTGTATGCGCTCGACCCAGAGTCTGATATGGAGTTTGAAGTACACGCAGAAGTACCACAGAGACCCCTGACAAGAAAGTAAATTAGCGAACAAATCATAGCCTAACAGTTAGCATTGAGCTGAGAGATGTGTTGACTCACCAGTGTTGTTGTCTGTCCATGCGCGTTTTTATAGCAGGAACTGCGTCAGGTTTCAGAAGTAATCCCAGAGAAAAAAAACACTTTATTGCCCGACATTCATGAAGTTGTCAGGAGTGAAGTTCACACACAAAGTTGAGGTTCTTTTTCCCTGCTCCTGAAGTTAAAATCCAACTACTTCTGGCAAGTCAATTCATCCAGTACAGCAAATACACTCCCACGCTGAACATAATCACGCTGAACGTGACTGCATTTTCCCCAACTTGCTGTCCTCTAGAGCTTAAAAAAAAAGAAAAAAAAAAAGGAGGAAAATTCTCCTGAACTCTGGATCAAACGTCTGTTAGCTGATGGCTGCTTGTCTCTGAGGAAATCTTCCTGCAGGTGTTAGTTTCTTCCTCAGAGAGTGTGTATAGGATTCTCTGAGTTTCTGTTCAACAGAGGGCGTCTTGCTACGATACTGAGCGTGCGCATTTGGACTTTCGTGATTGGTGCCACGTTCATACGTAACGGGGTGGGTAGTCAGCCGTTTGCAGGGAGGTAGCACTTGGTTTAAATATTTATGTAGATTACTCAAATATGCATGAATGAAGAAAAATAACGATTTAAATCATTTCTTGATGAGGAAATAACACACTGACATGCTGAAAAGCTCTTAAAAGTCAATTTTTCATGATAGGGCTCCTTTAAGATATAATCTTCAGCAAAATTGTTTCAATTAATCAATAGGCTACTTTTAAGTAAAATGAACAAATGAATGAGTACTATTGTCCTGTGAGTTCAGAGTTTTGCAAACTGTTTTTTTTTTTGTTGTTGTTGTCTGGGTAGCAGCTGCTCTTCTCAGCTGAACTACAGAAGTGTGCATCATGAACGCATGGCTCCGAAAAGTGTATTAAACACCCTGATAACTAACGGAAAGCTAAATCTGGACTCACAGGACAAAAGTAGTTGTTCGTTCGTTCATTCCCCTTAAAATTCTACTGCAGATAATGCCTTATATCGTGGCTGCCCCGTCTCCGTCATTATACTGGATGTTCACCGAAGGAGTCAAAGTGATGCTGAAATTTTACAGGTGAGTCAATGCACGTATAAACTCCTAGAAAAAAGGTCCAGGTTAAAAAAAATAAAGATGTCCTTTAAAAAACCTGAGATAACTTTCTGGGCAAATCCAAAACCTGAGTTACAACTTACACTACTTTCAAAAAGTTAGGGACATTCAACTTTTGGTTTTTGGAGAACAGAATGATGCAGAATAAATATTTAAACATTGAACAATTTACATTTGCATTGAAAGGTTTACAGAAAGTTTAATTCAGTTCACCTGGAAAGGTTGTAGTAGATGTTAGATTCATTCTGTCATCATACAAAAAGCCAAATATCTTTAACTTTGTGAGTAGTGTATGATAAAAGTTTAAGTAAAACATTCACACCCTGTGCAGTGGCATATCACATATTAAGGAAATGAGATCTCATTTGCAATATGGCTTAGACTAAGCCATTTAAAGTCCATTAACTGCCTCAGGAGTGAGGATACCCGCAAAAGTGTTGTTCCTCTTCTCCTGGACCTTCCCACTCTTCTGGCCAGCTTGCCTTTCCAGCTTTGTGCCATGACTTGGATTTATTCCCATGAAACATCTGAAATCACATGAAAAGAAACATGAAAAATTTGCAATAACTGCTAGTGTACAAGACAGAGCACAATCCAGACAACTCACAATGAAGTAGATGGATAGATAGCGGTCAATGTAAGGAGGACAATGTATATTTTTGAGTTTTCTGTGAACTTCCCTTTTAACCCTTTGATGCACAACATGGGTCAGAGAAGTGACCCAGATGAGTTTTTCTTTTCTATATCTTTGGAGTAACTTAATTTTCTCATTTAAAATTCAAGGTATTCCTCAATTAAAGGAATAGTCCATCCACAGAATGATGTAACTTTATTTTCCACTTCCCCTCATGGTGAGCAAGATCCAAGTTTTTGTGGACTTTTATGGACCTTTTTGGCTCGGACCCCGGTGAACTCCATTATATGGAAGTTGGGGGGAAACGAGAAGCCTTCCTGATCTCCGGCTGCATTTGAGATATTAAAAAAGTGCTCCAGAGTCTTGCTCACCATGAGGGGAAGTGGAAAATAAAGTTAAATCATTCTGTGGGTGAACTATTCCTTTTACTTATTTTTGGTCATAAAACATTCTTATTTTAGTTTTTGTAAATAAAAAACATTTTTAAGTCACTGCCCTTCTAATGCCCAACATAGGTAAAAAATGACCCGCATTCATTTTCTGTGGAATTTAATGTGTGTTACAATGGGCTTTATGCACACCTCCACAACTTCCTGAACTTAGTCCTATACCTTTGTTTCCTGTCTTTCAAGATTGGATGAACTAATTAATCCAGGTGTGTCTGATCATTTGCTGAGATCAGTACATGCCTTTGAAATAAAGTTATTTTATCATTTACTATTCAAATTCTGCAGTAAATGTCTTGTTTTTGTTTCACACAAATAAATTTAATCTTCCTTTATGAACAAATTAGATTTCCATATCAAGTTTACACGTGCAGACATTTAACCCAAAGCTCTGTGACGTGAACTTTGAGATGAGCTCAGCTCAGCTCCCTTTGCATCGACATTTAAGCATTGTTTTTCCATTGTTCTAAAGTTATAGAAATTATTTGATGACAGTTGTGAAAGACAATTGTACATAATATTTGATGACATTTAGGTTATTTTGAGACACCAAGGAGAGGATGTTCAGAGGAACTTAGGAGAGAATGTTCTCCAACAATCGTGCAGTGGAATTAGCTTTCTATAAGCAAAATAGTAGAACAGAATGAAATGTGTAGTAATAATTATGGTCTTATAATTTAGAGAATTCTATGTTGAGTAAATTTCAGATCTTTTTCCCTTCACTTAGGTCACAACTTTACAATGGACAACTTCTTCATGAGTGTCCCCCTAGCTGAGAAGCTCCTAGAGACTCTTTGCCTATTATCACTGGAAATTTACAGCTCTGAACTTGGATTCAAAGGCAATCTGACCAAGTGCTGTTCTATACTTTTGTTGTTATTCATAAAAATGGAAATGAACCTTTACTTAAGTATAACCTGTTTCTGTATACAGATAATATATATAATATGTATAACAGATTTACTTCAATAAGCAGACTATTTCAATTTAAAATAAAAAAAAATACTTGAGATGACAGTTTGTGCTCCACTTGTGTGTTCGGTTAAATCTTATTTTGTTTGGTCATGTTTTACCAGTGTACAGTTGTTAAACTACAGAAACGGTTCATTTCAACAGCTGTAGGCATATTTTCTGTTTTTGTTTCTGTGACAAAATGACAAACATGTTACAGGTATTACATACTAAAAATGTTCGGTCTCACTCACTTCTCAAGCAATGACCTGAAACAAATTACTATCAGAGAATTAAATTGTTTAATTTTAGATCACACTTACACGAATAGGTTTTTTTTTATGTATAAACCTGATGTAGTAATATAAAAACTAATTTGTTTCGTAAAGTATGACAGGAAAAATGGAAACAATGATTTGTGGTAGTCAAAAACAGGATATTTAAAGAATATTTGGAATATATAATCATAAACTGATTTCAAAAGATAGAAAAAAAAATTCAGCCAATATGAAATAAGATGGAAAATGAATGTAGGTCGTGTTTGACTCATGTTGTGAATTAGAAGGGGTGCATATGTTGTGCATCAAAGGGTTGAGAAAGTTCTTGATATTGTACGACTTCATCTGATAAATCAAAATAACACGTTTCTCGTAACAGCAAACTTTACAAAATAATGAGCCACCAGAATTAAACTTAAAGCAAGTATTTACCTTTGCATGAATCCCAGCGTGCACAACGTCTGCTCCGATACATCAGATTAAAAGTGTAGTAGCTGGAAAACACTGCAGCCATTCTGGACACAAAGTTTGTGTTTGGTGGCAAAACCATGGCCCTCAAAGGTCAGCATCCAGCCACTGGCAGTAAGAACTTCACCTTAAAGACAGACATGAAATTTTAAATGAATGCTTTTGCTCTTGCAAGACTTAAACTGTTACATATCTTTCATACAATCGCAGTTATCAGTTATTTTACTCACCTACGGTGAGAATGCCCTAGTTTACTTAAGCTAACTTGAAAAATTAGCATATCACAATCACATAAAAGACCAATTATTTAACGTGGCAATTTAAGTTGTCCTAGCTGATGAGTGGTTGATCAACGTGCCGCTGCAGTGGTCGGGTCTCGGGATCTCGTTAAAAACCGAAAGTGTAAACACACTAACATTAGCATCTTAACAACACATACATGCATCTCTGGACGTTAGCTAGCGTTTTCCCCTGCATGCTTCCTGATATATTTTTTCTTTAGCACAGTAGGCCTACATACATCCTAATGTTATGTTTTTCATGTAAGAACTTTGGTCAAAATTGAACTTACTGCGGGGATATCAAGGATGAACTCTGTCAACTGTGCTGCTCCTCCTCTGTTCCTCTGTGTCTGTGTTGAGATGTGACGTTCAAATTCAACCGGTAAAATCCGTCATCTACAGCATCTACTTGTAAAACGTAGATGGCTGTAATATTACAATACTTAACATTTTAAAAATACTGTTAGTTGTTGTATTTATTATCTGGCCCACAATGCATTGCGGTTTACAATAAAACATTGTGAAATGACAGAGCAAGAGGTTACTGTATTTTTTTACTGTAGAAATTACAACAATTTGTTACAGTGTAGTTCTAACTTTGTCCTTTGTTTTTTCCCCTTGAGTCAGGATAAGAAATTTTGCAATTTTATATGATAGAACTTACAGTTTTTTCTGATGGCTTAAGCACAATTTTTGTAACTTTTGGCTATTTTTGCAAAACTCTACACACAAATACGAAAACCTTTCACCAAATCAGCAGAACATTGTAGTTCTCTTGCAAAAGCTAATAAACCTTGCTTAACTCTTCAAACCTTCGTAAAAATGGTATTTTTCTATCAAACACTTGACACAAGCCATCAAATTATTACAGTTTTTCTCAGTTGCTAAAACACTAAATCCCATTCTCAAAGCCAATTTTTCAGAAGCCTAAACCAAGGTATCAAATCGGTCCTCTTGTGATCAAAACCGAAAGCACCTTTCACATCATTAGACACTGTTTGCAAACATATTTGCATTGTGATGCCACTTGCTGTGCAAAATGGTAAACACATGTTGCACACTTTGATCACAACTAAGACACAGTTGTCAGCAGGTAAACACAGTGACTCAAAATTGATTTCACTTTTGGCTGATGAGGGAACCAATATAAACCATTTGAGGAAGCTGTGGGAGGTCAAGATTTTGCAATGGATAGAGGAAATCAGAGAGGAAGAGTACGCATAAGAGGTGGTCAAGGGTGAGGACATAAGGGGACAAAATCAGGTCCGATGCAGAGCTTTCATTTCAGGTGAAATCCGTGCAACTGTGATCTGCCATGTTACAGTATTACCTCCATCAAGGAGGTGATGTTCTTGATGCGTTGGTTTGTTTATCTGTCTGTCAGCAACTTTACGGAAAAAGTTCTGGACGGATTGACCTGAAATTTTCACCAGTCATGAGCCTCAGCCCAAAAACGAACCCATTACATTTTGGTGGTGATCTAGATCACCTTCTGGATCCATGATTTTTTTGAAGGATTCTTTATCATTGCGAGTTCTGCTTGGCAGAGGTCTGCGCTCTAGTACTTTATGATATGAGTTCTCTGTGTTGTGACATGATGCATTTGGCCTGATGTAAATAAAAAAAAAAAACATACATTTTGACAGCATGATGTTCTGAGAACTTTGTTTTCCTTTTTTCCTTCTAGTGTTTCCTGATTGCTCTGTAGTGTTCTACATTTTGCTGCACTTGGGGCATGATTTGACAATAGTGTCTCTTTTTGAGGCCAGGTGATGCTGTTTTGAGTCAAAAACTTCCTTTTGCAGCAAGAAAAAGAGGTTTTGGGAAAGTAGTTTGAGTTTGGGGTTTAGTGTTTAAAGTTGTGAAAAACTGAGGGGACATTTCAAAAATTGTGTTTTAGCAATTGAGAAAAACTGTAAGCGCACAATGTGCCAACTACACACTGGTGATATGAATAAAAAACACATCTGGCTTTTGCTTTCTCTGTGCACAAGGTGTCAGTTTGAGGTCATACTTTTGTCATAGTTCTGTAAACATACAGGGATCCAAACTTCAAGTATTGGTGTTTATTTACACACATCAAAACAAAAAACAAGTGTTTTTTTTGTTTTTTTTTTTAAGTCAAAACACAAAATCACTGAGAAAAAAAAAATCAGTCGGCATCGTGTCGTCTCTCTGGGTCTGGCCCCCAGACTTCATCCACATCACATGCAATGTCCTCTTGTCCAAGGCAGCGTGGAAAATATCTCCTGGAATGCCGTATCCAGGCCTGACATGATGCCTGATCAATATCCCCACATGCCTCCTCCATCGCCTGTGAAAGGGCTATGCGTAGTTCTCACTCTTCTGCTCCCTCCATTGTACTCCACACAGCTAACCTGTGGCTTATTTATAGTGCTTAGGCTGATTGCAAAGTGAACTAATTATCTAAAATAGTTTTCACATGTGACAGTGTGTCAGACAGTTGGCAAAATAGTGTAAATAATAACCATATATGTGTATAGTTTTGCTAGGGGTGTGTGGATCATTTGGAAATTGAGTGTAAAGCAATGAGTTGTGTTTGCAGTTCCACTAAAAGAGTGCTGTGCACTGTTGCAAAGTGTGCTACAAAATTGCAAACTGAGTGCAAACAGTGTTTGTGCTTTTAGTTTTTGCAAAAATCAGTCAGTGGTTTTGCTATAAGTATTAATAGTTTTATAAATTGTGCTATAAAAATCACAGTTAGGGTTTAAACATTCAGAAAAAACTGTGATATGTGAGAAGGTTGCTAGCTCGAGTTCCGGCTGGGGGAGCGTTCAAACAGTTCCAACAAAGGCCTTCCTGTGTGGAGTTTGCATGTTCTCCCTGTGTATGCGTGGGTTCTCTCCGGGTACTCTGGCTTCATCACCACCCCAAAGACATGCATGTTAGGTTACAGGTTTATTCAATTGCTTACACTTTTCAAAGCTCTATTTCTCAAAACTTTACACACAAATCCAGTTATTGCTCACACAAAATGCAAATAACTCCCTACTGTATCTACTGCAAAAGGAAACACAGAACTCAAAAAATTGTAAACGCATCTCAAAAGCCAGAATTTGTCTCACCTGACAAACACATTTCCCATTTTAACACATACTTGTGTAAATCATTTACACACCGTTGCTCTAAATCTAAAGCTCTTTTGTTTTTATTGATATGCCCTATAAATATGAGAGCAAAAATAGCATGCAGATAACAGTCGACACAAGCAATAAGGGAACTAAAAATATTTTATTTCCTGAATAAATTTGTTGCTCCTGTGGATGCAGTGTTGTAGCACTGCAATGGAAACATCAACGCAAAGTACAAGTTGGGCGGGACTCTAAGTCCAGCTTCCCTTAAGGTCAACCTATGATTTATTACATGATAGATTAGAGTACCCTGATCTCATCGGGGACTATTTTTCTTGGTTCTCCATGCCTTCTTCCTCCAACTTATCCTCTTCCTCATCCTCTTCCGGCTCCCCTTCCAAAGCATCCACCACAAACCCAGACTCCACGTCCTCTGCGCCTTTCCTCTGACTCCTCCAGTTCTCTCGGCATTGTTGTTATTCATTGTTCAGAGCAGACAGTTTGACCTTTGACTTATTTATAGGTCAATGTCAACGGTTGGTTGGTTGGTGTTTAGTAAAGCAGTCATTGTTTACACCTGTGAGGACAGAGTCTAAGGCGCTGACGAATAAGTGTGGCATTTTATGCTTGTGTTTAAAATGGGAAATCAAGTTACTTCATTGTAGATTTTAGTGTGTTAGGTAGAAAATTGTGTGTAGTTATTTGAAAAAAGTGAATATCTACATTGAAAACTGTGTCAAGGCTGATATTGTGTTTATGGTTTTGCTGATTTGAGGTGAAGTTGTGAGGTTTGAGCGAGTTTAGAAATAGTGTGATACATGTATATAAAGGTTTTGTGAGTAAACAATTGAAAAAAACTGTAATAATTACTCCATTCAGTATTTATTCTCCAGGGTTTTCTTTATTTCTTGGCAAATTGTTATCATCATGCCCAGTATGTTCTCTATTTTAACTTGTTAATTTGGCTTTTGTTTTCATTTGAATTTTCTAGACCTTTGAATACCTTCAAAGTTACTTTGATCTTCCTGAGTCCTATGTTTGTGTTTATGTTGTTGCCACATTTTTGCTTTATTTCCAATATTTTTTTCTCCTTTTACCACCAAAGATCCCACTCAAATCCTGCAATCCTGCATCTACATTAGCAGTAACAGTACTGCATGTGCGCTTCAACGTGCACAGTTCTCTGAGTCTGGATGTGCAGTTGTTGCTTATCATGAGGCTGGATGTGTTCAATGAACCCGGAAGAACGAGAGAAAACAATTTCAGCTCCAGTTTTGAACCCAGATTACAAAGTGTACCATTAATGTTGCAGATTTATACACTGATCTCTTTCCTCTACCTGCGATACGTTGGAAAGAGACACACATAAACCATCAAACAGAAAAATATGAGGCTCCACATGATGTAACTCATGTGATCTCTGATGTAATTTTTCTGGGAGTTTGTGGGAGTTGGGTATCACATGAACTCCTATTTGATAAACATTTTTCTGAGACCTATTGCATCACCATGGCAAAAACTTTGCTCCAAACCTTGTACTTTGCAATCTGATACTGTGGCAAGGTGCGACTGAGGGCCCAGGTGGGATGTGATCCCCAGGCTCTCAGGTGAGAGTCATGCATGCTAACCAGTTAGCGAAAGGGACGTTCCTGTGGCCAAGTAGCCAGGACGCATCATCACTCGGAGGCATAGTGACAGTGTTGTATAAAGTACCCAAACCCATACTTGAGTAAAAGTAAAAGTACCTTACTAGAAAATGACTCAATAAAAGTGAAAGTCGCCTGCTAGAATATTACTTGAGTAAAAGTAAAAAAAGTAGCTAGCATTTACTGTACTTAAGTATCAAAAGTAAAAAGTACTGTTAATAAAACGCAATCAGAAATTTGAGTTTAACATTTTCTTTATTTCTGTTTAGTTTAGTTTTTAAGTTTTTGCCAAGTGGTCTACAGTCCCGTGGGGATGTTTGGATCAGGTTGGAACATTGCGTCTACCTTGAGTCCTTCAACAGGTCTCTATGGCAACTTCAATCAGCCAAATCAGGGGTCAATTTCCACCAAGCCGAACGCTCAACTTCTCCAAGTTCAAATCCATCCGGCGGATGAGGTCCGGAACCGCACCCAGCCTGCCAAGCTGGGCCTGGATGGCATCAAGCTCGCGATTCAGCTCGTGTAACACCAGAGTCTGAGTGCTGACAGCATGACTTATCCCCCAACAAATGTAAGGCAGTTGCTGCCAACAGCTCTCCAACTTTGCGATAAACTAGAAAACCACCTGCACCAGTCAGCAGAAACCCAGCTATCATGAATCCAAATAGGTACCGTACAGATCTTCAACAACCTCGACAGACAGAAAGGACAGACATGCTCTTCCATTTGCCCCCGGAGTCGATCACACATCCTGCCGGATTTGATCATTTGCATTGAGAGACCAGTTGACCAGATCCATGGTTGTGGAGATGTAGAGTGAGACTCAGAGATGTGACAGGACAGGAGAAATGCAGGGTGAAATGGAAGCGGGAGGAAGCAGAAGAAAAAGTGTCCATCTCCGTCGAGAGCAGGAGGAGGAAAAATTTTTGTTTATTATGACTTTTGTCAATTTCATTTATTTCACTGACAGCTGATTTTTTTCCTTCTTTAATTTGAGGGTATGAAGATTTTGAGGACGACTGTATATGCAAATTATCTGTAGTTTTTTGTACAATTTGTTAAACTGTCAAATAAAAACTGTATCTTGGCTTTGGTTGTTTTATTTATCTTGTTTATTTCTATGTTGTTTCTTTTCGCTGCTGTTTTGACCTTTGCCCATTCCAGAGTCAAAGTTAACTGCCTTCATGATCTTTGTAAAGAAAAACAATGTTGTTTGTTGGTCATCTCTATTTCTATTTTCCATATTTTAGGCTGGTGATGTTGGATCTGTTATACTATAATGTTTGTAATGTTTTTATGGCTGTAGATGTAATGTTTTTATGGCTGTAGATGTAATGTATGCTTTCATTGAATGATCAACATCGAGCATTCTTTGATGAGTGTTTTGTGTCTGTGTACTACCTGGATGATGCCCTTTTGATGTGCATTGATGGAGTTGTTTCCTGCCAGCAGGATAATCTCGTCTGAATTAATACTACCCCATAATTTTGTTGCCAGAAATGGTATAATTGAGGACAGTTTCTCTTCTGAGCCTCTATATTCGCCACTTTTCATGACAAAATAATGCTATTTCTTTCACACACGGCTGCATTATTGCCCCGCACGCATAATCTCACAGAAGTATCTGAAATTACCAGAATGAATAAATCTGGGACAAGACAGGAAACATATGAGGTACATTTTTGTACTAAAATTAGGTTTTGGAGCCGCAGTTTCATGTCATTATGTGAACTCCTTAATTCTTCCACCACTTTCTCTATAGCTTCACCACTCTTCAAGGTCAAGGAAAAAAATATAGGAGAAACTAATGGAAGACAGTTTATTTATCCCGTTACCTTCTTCAGCCATAAAAGGTTAATCCTGTCACGGCATAATGGGGCAATCATTCCCCACGTTTAGAGATCCAGAATCAGAACTTTGCTTTCTAATCCTGGTTTAAATTAGCACACCTGAAATCGAAGCAAATGATTTTGAACGTCTGCAAAATCAGAATATTATTAAAGTGTCTGAATTTAATGGAAAAATAAGATGGTGAAAAAAAATTTAAGCAAGAAAATCCCGAAACATCCAGACATGCTTTTATGTTGTAAAGCATAGATGCTTCCAGCACTCCTGAAGAGAAGGCACCAACTTTGGCAGGTAAGCCAGGTGATTCCTGTTTGCTGGAGCATCCAGACCCAGTGAATCTGGCTCATAATGTGTTTACACTCGCTCATCTTCCTGCATGCAGCTCCGGTGTGCTGTTCAGTTTGTTTGCTCTTCAGGCCTCGATCCCATCACTCATAACACACACACTTTCTCAATTTGATATTAGAGTGATGACAAAACTTCCCCTGGAGCCTTCAGGTGGCTGCCGGGGTGGTGGAGGAGCTGAGCAGATAGCAGCATAGTGTTTGAGCAGCTGCAGCAATAGTTGCATGAAAAGCAGGCGGACAATCGTGCTGAGAATTGTGAAGCAGCAGCAACAATGAGCATGAAGCAAACAGCAGGACAGGAAGTGTGCAGCTGGATAGACCTTCCAGATTAAACGGGTATGTTTGATATATGAAGCAGATCGGATGGAAAACAGCGGAGCAGCTCCAGTGGTCTGCCTGAACCGCCTTTGTCACGGCCTGGATCGTGAAAATCAGAATTTCTTGTTACATTTTCTGACTGAAAAAATATTGTGTGTTGTTGACTTTTATTTGCTATCATCAGCTCCTCTCCAGAGATTCAGTAAATGCAGGTTCTTGTAGGAAAGATAAAAAGCAACCCAACAGAACATAACGTAGGCTGATAAAAAACACCGCCTCCATTCTTTCTTTCTCCTTCCATTTAACATCTCTTCATTTTTGTACTGCAGTAAGAACAACCTGCAAGTAGAAATGACTCACGCTGATTATCATAATAATTCATCAACCAGCCATCTACTCAAATCTTCTTACAATACTGCCGGGACTCCAGTGGTAATTTCCCACTTCTTTTCCAATATGCACACAACCTTGCACTAGCAGTGGTTTAATTACAGGTTTTCCCAGCAGGAGAATTCATTTTTATCATGTGAGAAACAATTAGGGTCAATTTCAGATGCAATGTTTGTAATTCAATAACAAAATTATTCAAGAAAATAGGTAATTTTCTAAAAATATGTTAATGTTTTAATACATATTTCAATTAATTAAATATGCATATACATTAAATAATTATTGATATATATTAATGTATATTAAATATATTTAATATATATTCAATATATTGAATATATATTGAATATATATTTTAATTTTGAAAAATTGTAATCAACCAAATTATTATATAACTAAGAGACAAATCATTTATAAGAAAATTATTTTAAAAATACAAGAATGGATTGACTTTTAAAAATAGGTAGTTTTTTTATATATAATAATATTAATAATAACAATCATTTTTAAAATAGTTAAAAATAGTAAAACATTAAATAATAATAACAAAAATAATAATACTTCCCAAAAACCCATGTTTTAAAGAATGAGATCCAGCTGAGATCAAATTTGAGTGTGTTGCTCACATCCATGAGTTTTCTGTGGTTGCCAGGCAACCAGGCCTCTGCTGCCTATGGCTTACTTATTGGTATCAGTCCTCTCATTTAAGCCAATGCCAGAAAGCAAATGAACACATTCTCGCAGATCTTAAGCGGTTTCTTTAAGAACTTTCCTCATTACACGAGCTTACAGGTGGACGCTTCTAACATTTTCCTTCACATCTAAACTTCTTTGTAATCTAAATTTTCGAACCAGATATCAATTATTCTACAAGAGGGAGAAAAGGAAGCTGCAGAGTTTTTGTTCACCCAGACGTTTTAAGAAGAACAGACATTTGGAAAAGCCTCCTAAAAGGTGAGAGTGTGATATTTGACCTAGAGGTGTGAGCTCAGTCTGTCAGCATGAACGTGGTGTTTCAGGTGAGAATTCAGCCCGCAGCAACAAGGCCATGAATATGTTTCCTGCAAGTCTTGGCTCAAAAGAATCCACTCAAAGGCAAATTTTCACACTTGAAATGAATAATTGAATGTTATCTAATAATGAATCTGTGGTGAGTCATATATTTGTCCCATTTTGATTTAGAGAAAACCACTTAAGAAAGGGCTAGCAGGCCTTGGAGAGGAACACAGCACAGAGACTCTCCTGAAGACAAATGCAATTAAGGAAGCTGAACAGGGACCAAACACCATTTTGTATTTCAGTGCTTGATGTTTCTGAGATTGATTTCAGCATATCTGGCCGTCTGCCGCCAATTGAGTGCTGGGGTGATAGAACTCTGCCTCTAAAAATAGCCGCCGCTACATTTCAATTCACGCTTTCATGTAGAACTCCACACAGATTTCATCAAAGGGCTGGAGATATATTTTATGTATGGAAGACCAGCATCTAGTCTTGTTGTCTGCACATAAATCAGAGACTGTGTAGTAGGCTATACTGTAGGGGAATGACCCTTTTTACCTTGGGCCAAATGAAAATGTTTGTGGTTCTTCTGTTACCAGAAATGAAGTTAACTTGTTAACTTGGGGTTCTGCGCAAAATCTTATCCTCATCCCTCATTCCTTTTTCTTTTTTTTTTTTGCTTTTGACAGGTACCTTCCTGGCAGTGTTGTATAAAGTACCCCAAAGCCATACTTGAGTAAAAGTAAAAGTACCTTACTGGAAAATGACTCAAGTAAAAGTGAAAGTCGTCTGCTAGAATATTACTTGAGTAAAAGTAAAAAAGTAGCTAGTATTTACTGTACTTAAGTATCAAAAGTAAAAAGTACTGTTAATAAAACGCAATCTGAAATTTGAGTTTAACATTTTCTTTATTTCTGTTCAATTTAGTTTAAGTTTTAATTTGCGAAGTGTAAAGGAGTTTCAATACCTCCTTACATAAACCCAACCATATAGAAAAATACACACAAACATCCTTACAGACCTGCGTGCATGCCTACCAACATTCATACCCACGTGCATTCAATATAAACTCTTGGTGCTCAGAGGTGATGCAAACAAACAAAAAATTTGATTGGTTAAACTTTAACATGACTGCAGTGCGACAGCACATGAACTGTCCATCCAGTCATTACTGAACCCAGAAAAACATTTTGTTCAACCTCAAAAGAAGTTGTTTCTCAAAATGACGAGAACTCAATTGCTCTTCTTGGGCAGAAGACCAAACCAGCGATGCTAAACAGCCGTTCACCTGCTGCTGAGGCAGGTAAAGGCGTTTTTATCTTCAGAGACAGCTGCACAAGGCTGCTGCTAGTGGCTACGAGTCCCACTACAGCAAAACAGAGATTGTCCATTGGCTATTACGTTCTATGTTATTTTGTAACGAGTAACTAAGATGCTCAGGTAAATGTAATGGAGTAAAAGTATTGATTTTTCTTGAAAAATGTAGTGGAGTAAAAGTAAAAGTCATCAGAAATAGAAGTAGAAAAGTAAAGTACAAATATAAAAAAATACTACTTAAGTAAAGTAACTAAGTATTTTTACTTAGTTACTATACAACACTGCTTCCAGGGGGTTGTGGGATCCTAAGTCAGCTTAAATAACTCCCCCTGAGATGGAAAGCACCACCCCGAGTCTTCCCCTCCCAGATTTTAACAAACTGATTAATCCAGGTGTGTCTGGCCAGTTACTGAGGTCAAGCACACCTGGATTAATCAGTTTGTCCAGTAATGAAAGACAGGAAGCAAAGGTGCTGTCTGAAGTTCAGGAAGTAGTGAAGTCATGCAAATAGCCCATTGTGCGTGTGATGGGAGGAGAAAATGTAAATATATTAATTTAGCGCTGGCAAAGTGATTTAACCGTGAGACGCATTGCCTTGCTGTTTTTTTTTTTTAGTACTTTATTTCAGTATGTCAGAAAAGCAGGTGCAAATTGGCAGCTCCAATGGCTTCAGCTTCTGGGGGGGACAATCCTGAACACGCACAAATCTGGTTAAAAACAATTTTTCATGAGCAGTGAGGGCAACGTGTTTAGTTCTCATTGTTGAATGCAATGAAAATCACCACAGCAAACACCACTATTTAATACGGGTGTAAAATATTCTGGATGGACAGATGAAACAAAGTTTGCAGCCACTGTGGCGCTTAATCAGAACTAAATCTGCATTAATTGTATCTTTTTATTTTCCCCCTTTTTCCAATGTCATATTTTAACTTGGATTTCAGCGGGTGGACAGGATCATAGTCACCTGACAGCGCAAGCCTCTAAAGCTGTTGGCATTGTCTCTGGCATTGTGCTGTAGACTCTTTCATTTGTTCAGCAACTCCTGATCTGTGTCATCATAAATTGGCCACTTCTGAGACTCTGCACGGATACATGTTGTATTATTTACACTACTCACAAAAAGTTAGGGATATTCAACTTTCTGTTTTTGAAGAACAGAATGATGCAGAATAAATATTTAACCATTGAAGAATGTACATGTGCTTTTAAAGGTTTAGAGAAAGTTTAATTCAGTTTACCTGGAAAGGTTGGAGTGGATTTTAGATTAATTCTGACATCATACAAAAAGCCAAATATCCTTAACTTTTTAAGGATAGTAGTGTACATTTCTATATATTTATCAAACAAATTTTAAATTATATTTTCATTTCCCTCCTCCACTAATGTCTCCCTCTGTGGGTCGTATTTCCTTTTTCGCTGTTGTTTCTCGTAATTCGCCACACTGCAAACCTCCAAACATGCAAAATCTAATTTATATCGGGGCATTTCCAACACGTTTGCACACGCTGTCATTTGTGCGATCATTGTTTGCAAATCACCCGCAAAACGTGGTTCAGCCCCTCACGCAAAATTCTAGATTGCATGTGTAAATTACAACACGCAATTTTTTTTTTGCTTTGCTTTTTGGTCTATGGGGTTATTGCCATTGGGGAGCCCTTTTGTTGGGGTGGTTGAGGGGTCCTGCTGTGCAATCTGATGGTTGTGGTGTGGGCCCTGGATCTGGGGGGGTCCCTGTGGTGGCGGCTTCTGAGACTGTGAGGGCTCCCAGTGTGGACGGATCCCCAAGACATCGTTTCCTCACAGCAGCACCAAGCCAGGTTATATTCATACAGTTATAATAGCGAGGGAGGGTGTGTGTATGTGTGTGTATGGGAGATAGAAAATATGTAATTATTTAATTGTCATTTTATTGAAATGCTGCGGATTTTATAAAGCACTTTGTGCTACTCTGGTATGAAAAAGTGCTTTATAAATAAATTTCCTTCATTCATTCATACCTGCATTAATCAGACATCACTCTTAGCTTAGTCAGAAGGAATCAGAATAGTAGCAGAACACCCCCACCCCCATCTAAAACTTCTCAAACCTCACAAGTCTCACAGCGGTTTGAGCGAGAGCTATATTATAGATTTTTACACTGCATCATTTTCCATCAGACAGCTACATGGATGGAGTCTGCGGCTGGAAAATGTAGTGACATAATGAATAACTGTCTGATGCAAAAAGTGAGGCGGTGTAAAAACTTACAATATTGCACTCGCTCTGTATGCAATGACATTTTGACACTTTGACAGAGCACAAGCAAAAATTCAGTTCATGCAAAATACATTTTGTTTTCAACGAATATGTCTCCATCTTTTGGGAGAAGGAGCTTTAGATATTTTAGGAGCCTTTTATTTTTGTAGAAACAGCAATATCAATGTTTAATTTTGAAGTAAATTGGCTCAAATGGAAGTAAATTAGATATTTTAATAACAAAACTGTCCGTTAAACTGATATTAAGTGGCCTTGTTTCAATTATTTCCCCCAGTGCAATGTGGATGCTACCTGACTGATGTGTGTCAGAAATGAGAGGGAATAGCATCAGACAGTTGAACCTGGCCAGCGAATATCAAATTTTCAAGATGTCATCTGAGATTACATCATGTTTATAAAGTGTGAATGCCCTTTTTTTCTGCACAACTTAAAGGCTTGATTTGAGAGGAAATGCTGGAAGGAGGGATACGATTCCATTTCTGCTTTGGCTGATGATGACTGTTCCTCTTCACACTCTGTTTTTACTCAAGACTTAGAGACTAAATAAAAGAAAGTGAGATGGGAAAAGAAACTCGAGTCTGTGAGAGACCTTGTGGCGATATGACACCTTTTTGTGGTTTAAAAACCCTTCACGTTACCTTTGCTCAGATCCTCTTAGAAGCAATAAAGTTCTGATGATGTGCGACCTGAAACTGAGTCGAGAGGCATTTTGTACCAAGCAATATACAGCAAGTTATGACTCTGCTTCACAAGTGAGACTCTGACATCTAATTTCAGAAATCAAGAGGGGTTGGCTTCCTCAACCATGGGAAATAAGAGCAATCTATCCGGGGTCAAAGGGATAAAGTCAGTTCAGACAGACCCCTCTCCTCGCTCGTATAGATGACACAACTTTCAGTCAACATGCTATAATGCTCGTGTTTCCATGGCAACTGAGCTGTAAGGCTGTGTGATGTTTGGTACAGTCTGTCTTTGCTGGAGCAAAGAGATCAGCGTTCACAGCCTTTGATGGAGAAACCCTCCAGTAGATGTGATATCACAGTTGTAGCTTTTGAAATGCTAATTCCCTCTCTGAGCCGCAGAAACCGATCAATGGCATTGATTTGTATGTTCATCAGAAGTCTGGAGACAATCCTGCAAGTCACGCAGATGAGGGTTTTACATGTATGTTTTGGATGCCCATATATATCAAGCAAATGCTAAGTGGGCTAACAGAGGCTAGCGCAAACCGCTGCTTTGATGGTTAGGGCTGTACAGATGTTCTGGTTTAATCAAGATAAATGAGAGGTTGCTGAAAAGTCGATACGGTGGTCCTGCTGAGCTACCAGGAGGTACTCCCTGCGGAGCGCTGAGGCCTCACAGACTTTAGATTATTCAGGGGAAACAGTTCAGGAAACTCTGAACAAGCAGCAATTAGCAAGTTTTCCTGGACTGTGCTCTGACTCTGCTTTCAGCTGTGGGTGGTGATTCAGCTCCGTTTCAGAAATCTCAGCTGATTTAAAAGCATTTCATAAATCTGCCCAGATGTTCTTTTTTTGAACACCATATAGGAAATTTTTCATCTGATCAGCACATATCCAAAGCTGATAAACATTTAGCTGAATCTGCAGTTAATTAGAATAAAGCAAACGGCACAAGTTGCTCATATGTTGGTGTTTTTATTAAAAATATAAGGCCGCTGTGAATACATCATTAAAGGTGTGAAGAGAACAACCCATTCAACAACACTCAATTCCAGCTTGTTAAAAAAATCATACAGTGAAGCTGTGAGTTGAGATACTGTATGTCAATACAAAATTCTGTTGCTTATTAGGAAATCTTTTCCATTTTGGGTGTGTAAGAGACACTCACCATTTAATTTGACATGAAGAGAGCGTCACGCCATCTTTAGAAACCTAAACTAAAAAGGCCTGGATTCATGCATATACGCAATCAATGAGTGATTTTTTTTTATGAAATTACCTCTTTTAACACATATTCTACTGTGTAGAAAGCATTTCTCTGAAAGAGATTAAAACAAAATCAGATACAGGGCCTTTAAATCCCCTTTCTTCCTCATTGTGATGCTCAATTTGAACCTCAGGAAGTCATCTTCCCCATATCTACATGAGTAGATGTGTTGAGGTACTGCCATGTGATTGGCTGATTAGACATCTGTACTTAATAATCCAGCTGAAATTAACTACATACATATGCATCGAGTGTAATACCACCCTGTTTTCTGATTTTTTGGTTTTAAGGCAGTCAGGATTGGTCAGCAGAATCGTAAAGCTGAGTCGAGCTACATTCACAGTCTGGCAACCATCCTCATCCCAGCATCAGAGGGGAAATGAGTTATTGACCAAAGTACAGTACCAGAGCAATGAACCAATGAATCATGATTTTCTTAGATGATGCTGCACTTACAAAATCAAGATTTCAGTAAAGCAAAGCGAAAGTTTGGGAACGCTTTACATGGCTGTGTATTACGAAAATAGCTGCATATCAGGCGCAGTATCTGATATATTCAGCTGTCTGACCAAAGAAACAAAGAATGTGATTCTGAGCAGCTTTTCTGAGAATTTGAGTGCATTAAAATACACATACACTTTACTGTTATACAAAGATGCAACTTTGGATTTTGCAAACTATAGGCCAGACTAGCATGTTTACATTAAGGCTGAAAGACTTTTATTATGCTGTCAAATGTGTATACATATAAACTACATTCATGTACATTTACAATAGCTTTTACATCGTTAGCAGCCATCACAGAAGCAACATGATACATTTATGTTCCCTGTTATACTCACATTTATATCACTGTCAGCTGACAAGCTGCTGTACTCACTTTCGAGACTGCAGGTAAGTCTGCTGCAACTTCTACGTGGTAAAACTGCCCACATATGTGGAGTATGCTCAGGAATGAAAGTTCTTCCTTTCTTCTGCCAGCAGCAGAAATAAGAAGCCTGATGATAGCACCTGGAAATGTGATAACTTGAGAAAACTCCATTTTAAGGATCTGAAAAGGCTGATAAGTTCCAACTGAAGCATTCAGATTGCAAGAACGTAACACAGGGTAACTTAGTAGTTCTTTGCAAGCCTGCTGATGAGCCATTCATTTGAGTCAGGTGTGTGAAAGTATGAAAATCTCCAAAACGTGCAGGGCAGGGGTACATGAGGACCAGGATTGGGAAACACTGCCAAACATCATGGTCAAACATCTCCATTTTGGTGTCCTCTGTTCAGAAAGTCTCATGGTTTTCTTATGTCCCAGCTCTGCTAGGATGTTGAAACAACAAATTATCACTTGCTTCAGGATGTAAAGGTGGAGGAAAATAGTTTTGTTCTTAAAGGGACACTGTGTAATCGGGAGCAGCTCCCTCGTACTTTTCATGCTGCATTCGCGTGAAACCGGGCAGACCGACGACATCCGCTGCATGTAAAGTTATCACCGGCCTCTATGTGAAGACGTGGTCCGTCAGTTACAGTGACATCAGTCCACATCTGATTTGTTGTCATGGCGATGTCGTATTGTTTTCCCTGACCCATGTTTTACCGTCTTTCGCTCGGCTTCATTGATTAAAATGACATCTGGTTTGTTACCGACGGCCGTCTGCCCGACTGCACGTGAACCCAGCATCAGTGAGACGCTGGTTTCTCCCCACTGCAGCGCGGTGACTTTTCAAAGGCATTACCTCGAACTGAGCTGAAAACTCCGGTGTGTCCGGTGAGTTTCTGTGTTTTCCTGCCATCACGCTTCTCCCGAATGCAAAAACATGGCGATACGACATGGCAGCCTCCACCGAGCCGCCCCGCTCGATGTGTAAATTAATGATACGAACGGCAAATTTAGAACTTAGAGGAGCACTTCAGTTTGTTGATGGGAGTGATTACTGATTAATAAAAAAACACTTTTGAACCAAATGATCAGTTTTTGTGAATAAAACAAAGGAGAACTTACACAATATCCCATTAAGGTGGAAATAAGGCATAAACACAAACACCAGGGGCCTGTACGACAAAGCGGGATTTTATCTTATCGAGGTAACTTCAGGGTCTTTCGTCCTATGACGCTGGTTCACTTCTGATCGGGTTATATCTTCACGGTAACTTATGCTGAACGCCTAACCTGGTCCAGACCAGGTTAAGTTCTGGATAAGAGATCACTAAGTATAAAAGCACCACCCCCTGACCAATCAGCGCTGTTGGAAAATGGCACTTTTAGAAGCTCCTGCCTATGCTGGTGTGTAGATCGTGAGAGGAGCTTCTAGAATAGAAAGAATATTCAAAGATCGGTGCAACCCTTTTAGATTTGCCAGATGACACTTTATGAAAGATGGAGGTTTTCCTCTGCTGGACTCCATTACATCTGTCAGCTGTTGGAGCTGTTCATCACAAATGTAACACATCGCAGCCGCTCTGACTGCACCACAGATGCTCTGCATTGCACTGAGGTTTTATTAATGTCAATAGACTAATTTAATTTTGATATAGACCAACGCCTGACATCGAGTGAAAACAAATTTGTGCTGTACTGATGTAGCTGAATAGCTTAATTTTTGTAGCTGAATTATGCTCATGGTGTTCAAATCCCACTCAGTGAAACGTCATTCATTCATTCATGCACAGGTAGTTCCATGCACACCGTTGGCGACGCTGATTATATTTTTGTAATTGTACTTGTTCCCATGATCGTCTTGTGCCGCTGGGTATGCATCTAAAATAATGTGGTTTAGAGGCCACACATGCAGAAAACATGACTTTATGGAGCACACGCCCACCTATGCTGTCATGGTGAAGAGTTACAACGTGCACGACATGAGCCTGAAAATATCTATATGGACAGTATGAGAAGGAAATACGATGAGGTAGCGCGTGGCGTGATGACGTGACACTAAGTGATATTGTTTCATGATTGTACACTCGTACGTACTTATGCATTAACAGAGGTGGCAATTTTCTGCCAGCAGCGACTGTGTTGCTGGCCCAGATGATGATCCTGAATTCTTCATATTTCTTAAGTATCATCGTCTGCTCCTCCATGATGAAATATGTCACTCTGTTTCTCCATGTCTGCGATTGGTCAGACGGGTCAAACGCCGCCCCTTTTATGTGAGCGCGCACTGATTAAGATTGAACAACTCTGGTTTGAGTTCCTGAGTTGATAACCAGCTTCGTAGTGCTGTTCATCAAGATCGCAGATGTCTGGTTAAGTCAGCCCAGGTAACAGAGAGAAATCCCGGGTATGTTATCCAGCTTCATAGTTTAGGCCCCAGGAAACTGAAAAAGGAGATGGTGTTAGTGATACTGAAGAGAGCTAAAAGGGGAAAACCAACACAAACCTAATCTACATTTTTTTTTACAAACCAAGGAGTGAAAGGAGCAGCATCAATAAGTTAAAAACTGTAACCAAAACCCAACTATAACAAAACAAGGCTTCGCTATCCCAACTCCGAAACAAACCCAGTGTAAAACACAACACTAAGACAATGAAAGGGGACCTGGCAGCTAAAACCATTTCCCAGAAACACCTGGGGCCTGTACGCCGAAGCTGCATTAACATACCCGGGATTTCTCTCTGTTACCTGGGTTGACTTAACCAGACATCCACGGTCTTGATAAACGGTACTACGAAGCTGGTTAACAACTCGGTAACTCAACCCAGAGTTGTTCAATCTTAATCAGTGCACACTAGCATAAAAATGGCGGCGTTGGAAGCGTCTGACCAATCGCAGACATGGAGAAACAGAGAGCGACTACTTCACCATGAAGGAGCAGACGATCATATTTCAGAAGTATGAGGAATTCAGGATCATCATTCCTGAATTATAACACGACATTATCGTTAAGGAATGATAATAAATGGCTCCATTTATGCTGGCAACACAGATGCTGCAGCAAAAGCCAGGAATTAATGCTGGCTGTTAATTTGCAAGTCAAGCGATTGTACAATCATGGAACAATATTGGACTCTGATCATTTAGTGTTCATCACACGACAGCACTTCCTCAGTGTATTTGCTTCTCATACTGTACATATAGATATTTCAGGCTCATATTGTGCACGTATTGTAACCCTTCACCGCGGTGGCATGGGTGGGTGTGCGCTCCATAAATTCATGTTTTCTGCATGTGTGACCTCTTAACCACATTATTTCAGATGCAGGTAAGGCGTTGGTCGATATTAAAATGAATCTAATTAGTCTAACATTAATAAAACCTCAGTGTGATGCAGAGTATCTGGTGTTGTCGGTGTCCGGCTGCGATGCGTTTCATTTGTGATGTACGGCTCCAACAGCTGACAGATGTAACGAAGTCCAGCAGAGGAAAACCTACATCTTTCATATAAAGTGTCATCTGGCAAATCAAAAAGGTTGCACCATCTCTGAATATTCTTTCTTCTAAGAACTCCTCTCACAATCTGCACACCAGTGTCGACAGAATCTTCTAAAAATCAGCAGCAGGCCATTTTCCAAGAGTGCTGATTGGTCAGGGGGGGGGGGGGGGGTGCTTTTATAGTCGGAGATCTCTTATCCAGAACTTAACCTGGTCCGGACCAGGTTAGGCGTTCAACATAAGTTACCGGGGAGATATAAAGTAAAGCAGCATCATAGGACGAAAAACCCAGGGTTAACCCTGAAGTTACCTCGATAGGAGAAAACCCGGCTTCGTCGTAAAGGCCGCTGGAAAACCAGAACTAAACCCAAACTAAGAAACTAATGTCACCAAAAACCACAAAGGAAACAAACTAAAGACAGACCGTTCCCAGGCCAAACAGACTGAAGGTAGCTGCAAGGAAGCAGCTCCAGGTGAGAATAATTAGTCGTTAACAAGTGAGGAGGGTGGAGATGATGGTGATGTGGTGCCAGCCAATCAGACAGGAGGGTTGAAGCAGGAGGCGTGCATGTAAAATGACACAGAGGTGGTAAACAGGCGGCCGTAACAGTTAAGAGACAACTTAAGTCATGCTGGTTAGTCATAAAAACTCTGATTGACAAGTGGTGAAGCGTTAATGAAAGACTGAAGATGAGTCAAACCAGCGGCTCAGAACGGATGCAATTTCAGCACTGAAGATAAAAGGACGGCCTGTGAACTCTCATGAGTTCTGCTTTTACAGAAAATCACCAACTATTTTTAGCGCTGGTCTCCGTGACTGACTTTCTTTCTACGAATCTCTTGGGTACGAGATCGTGCTGCTGTTTATCATTCAGTTTTCATCATGTGAGGACCAGAGTTCATTTCACATGCCAGTGATCATGTTATCCCGGCTCTTACACCACTATGTGAAATGGTCATTTGTAGATGTGAGCATGAGCTGCACCCACAGGGACCATCTTTTGCAAACAAGCGGTGTAACTGCTCTGGCCTCTTGTGCCCTTATGAGGCAGTTTCATTAATTTCTCCCTCTGTGGAGATGGCACAGCGGGAGATGAACTCGGACCCCCTGTTCAACTTGGTCCATTTATGTGTCAGTCTGAGCAGAATATAAATTGCTTTCATGTAGTTTTGCTGATTTGGTTGTTATTTTTGTACGAGTTGTTATGCAGGGCAGCATTCACATAAAATCTGAATTCATGGTGAGGAGGCAATAAGTCAGTTTGGGTGCTGCATGGCACAGTATTACAAGCACAACTGACCTGGAGTCAGTTGAACACTTGGCTCAGTGAAAGGAAGTGGAACGGAAAAAAGGTCCCACAGTATCTCCTCATTCATAATTAACTATTACCTCCACATTGGAGGTGGCTGTTGAGACACGAGGAATGCATTTATGATGTTTTTTATTACATATATCAGATTTAGCTTTAATATGATATGAAGCATAAAATTACATGAACTGGATCAAAGGCCTATCTAGTACTTTTGCAGGCTAACAATGTCCAGCAAACATGGCTAACAGCTAATGTACAATAAAAATGTGAGAAATTGTCCGAGTGTAGTGTGGTGCTTCAGATAAATTTCCACAAGGCCAAGCAGGTGGCGAGTGCATGGGTTAAAGCAGTTGGGATTAAGACCCTTCATGACAAATCCTGCCTTGTTTCTGCTTCTATAAGCATGGCTTTTGGAGTTTCTATACAGTTGTGCTTAAAAGATTACATACCCTCCCATTCAAACCCACAATGTAACTTTTCAACCTTACAAACATGCGTTTCTGACTCATTTTAATGACACACCAACATTCATTGTGCACATTTTCGAGCTGTCCCTGTCCAGCGGCGTCCCGAGGCTGAGAACTACACTGTGTAACTTCTACATCTGAGACGCGGCCGTGACTTTGCAGCAGAGTAATGAATGAACAAGGAATAAAAAAAATAAACACGCATATGGCTGCCACAAATGATTATTCTGATAATCGACGCAATTCAAAAAATCTAATTTATTTAAAGCACCTGTCATACCAATCCGTTGCATAGTGCTTCACACATAAAAAGAAAAAAACAAACAAAAAAAAAGATTATTTGGGTGATTAGATGACTAATCAGATCATATGAAAATGATAGCATATTTACAGTACCAGTCAAAACTTTGGAGACTTTCTCATTGAAATTAATGGGAAAATGTCCCCAATCTTTTGATTGGTCGTGTGTGTGTTTATTTATGTCAATATACATTTCGAGAAGTGTTGACCCCAAAATACAACGACGTACGTTCATCAAGGACAGAAAGGCAGCAGAAAATACAGTGGCAATTTAAAAAGGAAAAACGATTAGTTGGTAATAAAATAAGTCGCCGACTATTTTGATATTTGATATAATCATGATTAATCTACCAATTCTGGCAGCCCTAAAAAACACACACACACACACACACACACGTAAAATCCAGTATCCAGAAACAAATTTATTACTGCTGCTGTTTAAAAATCCACATTCAGCTTTATCTGGATGAGAGAAACTTATGTTGGGCATGCAGGCGTTTAGGAGATCTCTTATCCAGAACTTAACCTGGTCCGGGGCAGGTTAGGCGTTCAGCATAAGTTACCGAGGAGATATAACCCGATCGGAAGTGAACCACCGTCATAGGACGAAAAACCCAGGGTTAACCCTGAAGTTAAAATAGTTAATTTAAAAAAAATGACACATCCACAGAACATCTAGAGGGATGCAGAATTGAAATATTATTTTCACTAAGACATTTTTTTCGAGCATAACAATGTTTTCTTCAATCTTTGCCCATTTTTATATTTTCCGGGAATGATGACACACGCGACATGGCTAAGATGGCGATGGTGGGAACCACCCAAAATGGCTTCTCTTTTAGCTACTGTATTTTTTTCGGACTATAGGTTGCACTTTTTTTCATAGTTTGGCTGCTTGTGCGACTTATAGTCCAGTGCGACTTGTATATCAAACTATATACAATTTAACATATTTCTATGTGTTATTTCATACTGACTGGCATGAGCCAAGGAGTAAACGTAACCGTCTAATGTCACATGTTGGCGCTGTTTGTACTGCAGTCTACGGTCAAACGCACTCATATAATTCATAAAAATGTAAAGTAACCTGAGGAAACAAACAGAGATCGTCGTGTTTTAAATTATATTGTATTAATCTGTATTTTGATGATGAATATAAAAATACCGACGCACGGTTGCTGTTTTGTATCTATTACTATTACACTAACTTGGCAAGGGAGTCATCCCCTGGAAATGACATTTTTCTTTTTGTTAAAATATGGATATTATTACTGTTGGACTTCATTTGAAATTTGCCTGAAAAACCTGAGTTAGAAAGCGGCTTAAACTTTCGTTTAGACTCTTTGTTAAAACCAAAATAGGCCACAACAGTCTACTGTCTGCAGCAGGTTCTGCTCCGGTGTCGTCTTCACCTCCTCCATACAGGAGCAACTTTCACTGGTTTGGGATAAAACCGGGCAAAGACAACATCATCACTACGTTTGGAAAGGAGGTGATTCCAGCTGCTACGGACTCACCTGCATTGCTGTCGGTGAATCTTGCTGCTTGTGTAACATTCTGCTTTATTGTGGATGAAATCCTGGTAGACAGTAGACAGACTAGCTAACTGCTAACAAACTAACGGTAGAAACTCAAACGCCATCTGATTTACGACCCCCGTACTTTGTATTAAATCTCCAGGATGCGTTGTCATGCCACCTGGATGTTTGTAAACGGCTCCACCATCAGTTTATCCTTCTTTTATTTTCCGTGTCTGAGCAGTGGACCCCTGTCACAGCTACAGTGCTGTGATGCAGCCGTGAACTGATAAACGACTGAAGCAGAAGTCACTCCTACTGTCCTGTTATCACCATGGTAACTGTTTACATGCATTAACATTATGATTTTTGCAACCGAACAAATACCAGGACTCAAACATTATATTTCCCCGACACTTTCACGTCATATCTTGACCTCATCTGCATATGAAAATCTGAAAATCGTCATTTTCTGTAAATAACAGCAAAGTAGGCCATCGACTTATAGTCCAGTGTGACTTATATGTTTTTTTCCTCTTCATGACTCATTTTTTGACTGGTCTGACTTGTACTCCGGAGAGACTTATAGTCCGGAAAATACGGTATATTCAGAAACAAAAAGGTGACATGAGCGGAAGTGCTTCCAGAATATACAGTCTCTGATTTTACGCCACTATACGTGATTGACTTCCCAGTCCTGAAAACCCAGACAATGCTGTCTATATGTGAGTTTACCATTGGGACTGTTTTTTTGTTTGTTTGTTTTTTTTTTTTTTATCAATGATCCACCCATAATATGTCCAGTTGACATAATTTATCAATGAAATTTCTGCCTGAAGATGGAAGTCCAACTTCCTCTGGGCTGTTTAAGCTTTAAAATTTCATTTGGGTGTAAAGATTTCATTCAGTTTGTCTCTGAAAAACAAGTAGAGGAACACTTACTCTCACAGATTACATCGATACAATTGATTTTTGCCCCTTCATTTTCATCTCTCTATCCAGACAACCATTGATTTTTTTCACTCACTTCATTTCAGAAGAGGAACAGGATTATAATTAAGGTTCTCTCTCTGTGTCAAACCATTTTTTCTCTCAGAGTAGTTTGCCTGAATGTGTTTATGGTGCAGTTTGACTCTATCTGTAGATAATTGTCGCCTGAATGCTGCACATTCATACTTGTTTTGTAATTGGCTCAAACATTGTCAGTACAAATGAATTCTCTGCAGCTTTTTTTCTTCTTTACACTTCAAAACAGGTTTTTCCATGAATTATTCATGAGCGTCATGTTTTTCTCCTGAATGTTTTTATATTCTCTGAATTGTCATGCTGCACATTAATTGTCCTGCAGCCCCTTGAGATGCATAGAAAAACCACAAAGTAATGTGACCTTAGCGGTGCAGTCCACTTGCCTTTTTGGGATCAAAACATTCATGAGTTTCTTTATTTTTCTGGAGACTATTACCTCGCAGGGTTTTGCAGGGCAGCTGAAAGGACAGATAAAGTGAAATCACATAAGAGGCTGCTCCCTTTTCCTCACCGTTTCCTTTCTTTTCAGTACACACCAGTTAAGGTCAACAGTCTTTTATCAGCCCCAGCAAGAGCTGGCCCCATAAATCCAAAGAGAGGCACGTATTTAAGAATTTCTTAAACACAATCAATACGTGCGACTGTGAATGATTTGTCCAATGCCAGAAACCAGACAGAGAAGACTCAAAAAAATGTGATAATAGCTGTGTATACACAGAGAGGACCTCGAAAAGATAGTGAGGTTGACTGGTGGGGGTTATTTTCTGACAATATACGATACATTTCCTTGACAATAACACTCAGGATTGAAGCAAAAGAAAGGAAGAAAAAAGAAAAACAAAGGAGGAGTTCAAATTATCATTTCTTCTTCGATGCTTTCATGCAATTGTGCTTTGACTTTAAATCAAGCTTCTATTCTTTTGTTCTTTTACTTTTTAATGTCTCCCCTTTTCTTTTGCATCCCGCCGTAATGCGTTTAATGTTTTATGTAAAGCACTTCGAATTGTGCGGGCATGAAATGTGCTATACCTATAAATAAACGTGTCTTGCCATGCAAGCAGTTGTTGTTAAAGGCAGGGTGGATGATGTTTTCCAAGAGCACTTTTTCCAGCAGCGTTTAAAGTCTTCCTTTTACCCCGATTGCAGCCAATTAATTAAATATTCTGACAAAACAAAGCAACAACAAAAAAAAAAAAATCACCTGTGAAACCTATAGGACTGGTAGAAAAACCCATCCAATGAAATTGTAACAGCCCACGCTTATTGATTGTATGATTATACGTCCATCAAACCCAACTGCCGTTTGTCGCCCTCCCACCCTCCGTGTGCGTAATCCCCGCCGCCAGGGGTCCTCCACAGGGCACACAAACGTAGCTGCTCACTCGTTCTTACCTATGCAGCCGTTTGCTCTTAAAATCCACCGAAAAAAAAAAAAAAAAAGAATGTGGATCAAGTCATGTTGGTGTTGGTGTTTGCAGTGAGGATGTTTTACGCCGCAGAAGAAGTTGGAGGTGAGGGAATTATCACTTCTAGGAAACGTGGTTCCTTTGCTGTTTACTGGGAAGCTAACAAGCTAGCCTCTCTCACTTATCAACCATCGGGCCACACGTTCCTCAGCTCTCTGAGGTATGGTTTCGGGTCAGTGTATTTTTTTAAATGTACCTTGCTCGAACCGTTTTTCCAGGATCCCCTACCCTGCCTTTAAATGTGGAACACCTTGT
>JALJCO010007443.1:0-174861 GCA_023101725.1 Atherinomorus stipes
AACACTAGAAGCGCCACTAGCGGTCTTTTGACCGTCAGTCACTTTAATACGCAAATAACATAATAAAAACAAAACATCTGAACCTGATATTATATGACTTTTTTAACAGACACCTGTTTTTTATATTTTCACTTGCTTCTTTCTTTGTAAAAGTAAAAATATCAAGATTTACGAGCATTTTAACACTTCTAACCCGCAGCAGCTCTGAGCGACTCTGAGCAGCCGCAGTGATACATTGTAAATCCAGCGCGAGGGACACCCATTGTCATAGTAACAGTTCGACGGGAAGTTTCCCGCCTGAGAAAAATGTATCAATTTGTTATCACTGGACTATTTAGGAGTGTGTGGTACTGTGTATCTGGGAGAGAGAGCAGAGGAAGACGACCATCGCCATTTCATTGTAAGTAAGTCGGTATATTTGGAAGAAGATAAGATAGGAAGATGAAGAGAACGCAGAAATTATATACGGTGGAGGAAGCCCTGTCAATGCTGCAAAATATTGATGAGGGACAGTCAGACGGAGGTGAGGTGTCAGACTTTGAGGCGGAGAGTGACAGCGGAGACGGAGACAGTGACAGCGACTATGTGCCGGCCACACCCTCCTCCCGTCCTACTCACAGAAGACCACGCCTGCCTCTTTCTGAGACCGCCTCATCTGCCACAGGTAAATAAACATTATTTGTTTTATCATGCTGTTTATACCCATTGGCTTATATTTGTATTTACCAACTCTTTTGGACTGACTAGCTACACTAACCAAGAAAATGACCGGTAAAGCTAGCTGTTACTCATCTCCCATCAACTGGCTCAGCCTATTAGCTACTTCAGGGCGGAAAAAAAAAAAAAAAAAAAAAGTCATGTCAGTGGGAGAATAGACTCCATTGACCCGCTGAGACAAATTATTTTAGTCTCTTAGTGTTTACATTTATAAAAGAAATATCCTATATTAAGTCTATAAGACTAGTGGTAAGCTGATAACAGTTGCTGATGGACACGCTGTGTCCGAGAGGAGTGAGGCTAGGGGTGCAGCAGCCTCTGCAGTTTCTGTGTCCTCTGACGCACACTCAAAAAATAGGCCAAATGACAAGATAGGCTATATATATATATATATATATATATATATATATATATATATATATATATATATATATACACAATTCTTTTCACATGATGTGCTGATAAATGTGTTTATTTCTTTCTCTTCAGTGCGCAGACAGGATGTTGGGGAGCAGGCGTGTCCCATGCCTAACCATGACGCACCTGCTTCAGAATCAGGTGAGCCACGCCCAAAACATCTTGCATTGAGCTCACTGATTTAGGCAAGATGACCTATAATTATACTTAAATACTATCGAAAGATCACTATTTTTGTGCTGATTGAATTATGCCTAGGTCCAGAGGAGACGGGGAAGGACGGGAGCGCGTGGCTTGCAGTGCCATTGTCGTCTGGGGGACGTGGGAGACGGCAGTCCCACAACATTCTAAGAGAAATTGCGGGGCCGACCGCGTATGCGCGACAGGGGGTGAAGGACCTGGAGAGTGCACTGCTGTGCTTGTTAGACCCGATGCTCCTCCAGCACATCAGGGACTGCACCGTGGCCGAGGCGCGCCGCTCGGCACATATGTGGGACCTCTCCATCCCAGAGCTAAAAGCTTTTCTGGCCCTCTTGTACGTGAGGGGGGCCTTCAATAAAAATATTCAGATGGAGAGCTTGTGGTCAGACGAGTGGGGGCTGGCATTCTTCAGGAGCACGATGCCTCGCAGCAGGTACAGAGACATCATGAGGTACCTGCGCTTTGACCGGAGAGAGGAGAGGCAGGCACGACTGGCTACTGATAAGTTTGCGCTTATCACCGACGTGTGGAAGGGATTCGTGGGCAACTGCATCCGCAGCTACAGGCCAAGTGAAAACATCACGGTGGATGAACAACTATTCCCCACAAAAGCGCGCTGCCGCTTCACGCAGTACATGGCCAACAAGCCCGACAAATTTGGGATCAAGTTTTGGGTAGCAGCAGAGGTCGACTCCAAATATTTTTTGAACGGGAGCCCTTATCTCGGGAAGGACGAGGCGCGGCCTGCTGGACAGCGCTTGGGGGAAAGAGTCGTCCTCAGCTTGACGGAGCCGTTCCTCAACAAGGGCAGGAATGTGACGACAGATAACTTTTTTACATCCCTGTCACTTGCCAAGTGTCTGCTGAGGAAGAACACCAGCCTCGTTGGCACCATGAATGCGGCTCGCAGAGAGCTGCCACCATCGGCCAACCTGTGTGCAGAGCTGCACAGCACCGGGGTGATGCAGCACGAGCGCATCACCCTCACCATCTATCAGGCAAAGCGCAAGAAGAGTGTGTGCCTCCTCAGCTCTTTGCATCAGACGGTCACTGCGAGTGGAGAGGGGAAGAGGAAGCCCGAGACTGTCACCTTCTACAATACCACGAAGGTAGGCGACCTCTTTTTTTCTTTCCCCCCCCCCCCCCCCCACCGTTTACAGTCTCACACTTACGAGTGTTACTGTAATTATAGGCTGGTGTTGACGCGCTGGACCAGATGGCACGGAAATATTCCGTGAAAGGGGCAGCGAGGAGGTGGCCTGTTGCAGTGTTCTGCAACATCCTGGATCTGGCTGCCATAAATGCTTGGATCTTGTACAAGCAGTGCACTGGATCCAACATTGCAAGGCGTGCCTTCATCTTGGAGATGGCAAAGGAGCTGCGACGGGAACACCTGCGCGCAAGAGCTGGCCCCGCTGCGCCCGTGGAGCTGCAGTTGGTCCCCGACCCGCAGGTACCAGCGAAACGGCGGCAGTGCCAAATCAACACCCACTGCAAGCAGAATAAGACCACGTTGACCTGCAGTGGATGCAAGCGACCTGTGTGTGGAAAGTGTGTGATCCCGTCGGCACCTCGCTGTACAAAGTGTAATGTAGAAGTGTAACTGTAAATAGTGTAATTGTAAATAGTATAATTGTAAATAGAAATGTTTGATCAATGTTATAATTATTGTGTTTTCCTTGTTATTATATATTTATTTTTTCACATTTTGTTATCACAAATTTTTTAGTAGCCTAATCTTTTTTAGCAATCTGTTTGCACCTAATCAGTTTCATTCACCGTTCAGCCACGTTTGGCTGTTCATGTTTGTCTGGATGTTCATTTGCATAATTGGTTAGTTTGTGGCTGACAGTGTTTAATATTTTTGTCGTGCACGTGGCGCATTTTATCTTTGTTTCATTATTGTTGTATTTGTTGTCTATTTTGGAAAAAAAAAAGATTCATATCTCTTGCAAAAAAAAAAAAAAAAAAAACGATTTGGAAAAAAAAAAAAACCCGATTAATTTCTCTTGCAAATATTTATTGTTCGGATGTTATTCGTTTCCTATTGTGCTGTAAACAACCAGTGCGCCAATGTTTTGATAGCCTACATTCGTTTAGCAAATAATATGTATTACAACAGCTGGCTATTATTTATTTCGAACCATAATTATTTGTAAATAAAAACATTTTCGCCTTTCATGTGTGTTGTATCATAGCGTCCTTTTTCCAAATCAAACTGAAAATTTTACCTGCATAATAATAATAATAATAGCCTAATAATAATAATAATAATTATAGCGAAAATAGTAATGATAAAACGCTTATTATTATTAGAGTAAGACTTTGTGGCACTAAAATGATAATCCTCATGGTCTCATAGACCAATCATTCTTTGTACGTGAGACTCCGACCTGCGGCTGTGCGACGCTTTTTAGAACTTTTATCCAAGTTCTAAGATTTTTTATATGTGTCGTAGGTCTGACGAGTTTTAATTGTCTATTAAAGTAGTGTAAAGCTACTACATAGCAAGTAGGCTGACAAGCTCAAAGCAGTTCACTCTTCATTGAAGCAGCAGAAACGTGCCAAACGTTATTGTAGGTTGTTGTAAAGCACTTTTGCAATTCTTGAGCTTATTTAGACAAATATTTTACATATTATTACTATTTTTATGATCACCAAGCAATATCAAGTTTTGATTTTGTCAACATCAACCTATACAGCGGGCTATATGAGCCCAAAGTGTTAATTACATATATAGCGGTCAAATGACCGCTAGTGGCGCTGCTCGGGATGTTTAGAGCGCGGCGCTCCTAGTGTTAAGCCATTCAGAGGTGGACTTGCTGGTGTGTTCTGGATCATTGTTCTGCTGCAGAACCCAAGTGCGCTTCAGCTTGAGGTCACCAACAGATGGCCGGACGTTCTCCTTCAGGATTTTTTGGTAGAAGCAGAATTCATGGTTCCATTTACCACAGCAAGTCTTCCAGGTCCTGAAGCAGCAAAACAGCCCCAGACCATCACACTACCACCACCATGTTTTACTGTTGCTATGATGTTCCTTTTCTGAAATGCCGTGTTACTTTTACGCCAGATGTAATGGGACCTCCACCTTCCAGAAAGTTCCACTTTTGTCTCGTCAGTCCACAGAGTATATTCCCAAAAGTCTTGGGGATCATCAAGATGCTTTCTGGCTAAACTGAGACGAGCCTTTATGTTCTTTTTGCTCAGCAGTGGTTTTGGTCTTGGAACTCTGCCATGCAGCCATTTTTGCCCCCCAGTCTCTTTCTGATGGGGGAGTCATGAACACTGACCTTCATTGAGGCAAGTGAGGCCTGCAGTTCTTGGATGTTGTTCTGGGGTCTTTTGTGACCTCTTGGATGAGTCGTCGCTGTGCTCTTGGGGGTCATTTTGGTCGGCCGGCCCCTCCTGGGAAGGTTCACCACTGTTCCATGTTTTCACCATTTGTGGATAATGGCTCTCACTGTGGTTCTCTGGAGTCCCAAAGCTTTAGGGTACGGTCTCATGGGTTTCCTCAAACAAACTAGACTTGATCGATCTGGATTCTGGCAGCAGGGTCCGACAGCTCTGCGCGGTCTCATGGTTGTTTTCTGAAACATTTTGAGGATGAAGTCGTCGTCATCACACTGTGACGCAAGTAGAAAGAGACGGCAAAACTCCAGTCCAGCTGGTGGCGTCAAACCCGGTTAGAGTGCAATGTCTGTCATTAATAGACAATCTGTGCACGTACATGCGTCTTATTTGACGTTTGTGGAAAAAATCTTTGTTAAATGTTTAAATAAAAGAACGGCCCCTCGTCAGTGCAGCAGAGCATGCTGACCGAGAGAGAGCCAGCGTGAAGGGACGAACAAGCGCTGCCAGAGATCCAACACCACCACCCATTCACTGCGTTTACATGCAGCCAATAACTCTTTCATAACCGGAATATTAGCAATAACCCGGTTGCGCATGGCCATGTAACCACTGGCAAAAACCCGAATATGCTCATTTTCGGGTTTTTAAAAACCCGAATATTACCCCTGGGTTACTCCTTTTCTAACCGGAATATTTGGTCATGTAAACGCTTATTGGAATATCTTCATTGAATGGAATATTTAATTGTGTTCTGCGCATGCTCTTTCTGCAAGCATTTTTGGCGTTTTGATTAAATTACAGGGAGTATTTTGTACTAGCGATCAGACAGTGCTCTGCACAGCTTGCTAGTTTATACATCACCATGGCAACACGCATCCCGAGAGGAGCTGGTGTGCAAACAGTTACTTCGCGGGGCTCCATCACTCATCTGGAAAAGTTTGGTGAAGATGTGATAGAGGAAAGTTCACTGACTCCAGCCGGAGTCTGTTAACTTCATCATTACAACCGTTCCACCAGTCCTGGCTGAGACCTTCATCTGTCCAGCGGACTCTGCTGGAACCGGAAGCGTGGATGTGCTCCGAGCTGCATTTTCAGGACACGTTGCTCTCCTTCTATGATCCGTCAAGTAATGCTGGTGGGTCAGTACCAGCACTCCAGACTGCAGTCAAGCCCGTCGCCTCTCGCGGATCAGCGGTCCAGCCAATCGGCGTTATTTTCGGCTGTAACTCTGAAACTTGGCTGGCTTTACCACAGTGGCTCCGGATGCTTCATTATCCACCATCATGACGTTTTCCGTGAGTCGCGGTTTGGGTCGGGATATTCCAATTGATTTCAGTAATCATGTATACAGGAGTAACTCTGTCTGCTCATGCATGTAAACGGGTTATTCCTGATCTTTCAGAAACCGGAATATTGACCTTAACCCGAATTTTGATGACATGTAAACGTGGTCATTTTTCCCGTCTTCCCGCCCCCCTTTGCATCAAAAGTTCCGGACTTTACAATTGTCCAGACAGCCTCTTCCAACTGTTCCATTCTGACAACTGCTTTGGACTTTTGGCGTGGTCGCATGGCGCAAGAAAATCTAATCTAATCCCGTTTCTGGACTTGAATGTTTTAATTGTGACAAAAGTGTCCATGTAACCCCACCCTTAGAAATGGCTTTGGAACCTTTTCCAGACTGATAGATCTCAATGACTTTGTTTCTCATTTGTTTCTGAATTTCTTTGGATGGCAGCATGATGTCTAGCTTTTGAGGATCTTTTGGTCTACTTCACTTAGTCAGGCAGGTCCTATTTAAGTGATTTCTGGATGGAGAACAGGTGTGGTAGCTTTCAAAGATGTGATAAACCACAGTTGACTTATGTTTTAACGGGGAGGCAGCAGCAATCACTTTTTCACACAAGGCCATGTAGGTTTTGGTTTTTCCCCTGTACTAATAAAAATTTTCATTTAAAAACTGCATTTTTTGTTTACTTGTGTTATCTGTCTATTATTTAAATTTGATGATCTGAAACGTATAAAGTGACAAACATGCAAAATAATAAGGAATCAGGAAGGGGCAGACGCTGTTTCACACAACTGTACGTGAATGTGTTATTTTACAATTTGTTTATCAGAATTGAACGTCAGCAGATGAAACATGACTAATTTTATGGTTTCTTTTAACTTGTTAGGTAAAACTGATCAACTTGAAGACTGCGATGCAGCAGAAGAGGAAGAGAGAAGAAGACAAAAGAAGAAGGAGAAGCGACACAAGGAGGTGACGCCGGAGGAATTGAACAATTTAGAAGGCGACAAGGATGATGTAAGCACGCAGAAAACCACGAAATGGGCGGTTAGAACACTAAGAGACTTCCTGGCTCAGAAAAACATGGACGCCAGCTTTGAGCGCTGCACTGCTCCTGCTCTCAATGACATTTTACGACTGTTTTACGCGTCTGTCCAGTCGACCAAGGAAGGAGGAGAATACAGCGTTGCCAGTTTGAGGTGTCTGAGAGCCGGCATTAATCGCCACTTAAGAGACGTCAACATCATCACCGACGCCGTGTTCAAGAGCAGTAATGCGGTTTTTAAGGCGATACTGAAGCGTTACAAAAAGAGCGGGAAACACAGCAGCTCCCCCCGTCCTCGCATCCCCGAGTCGGACCTTGAGACGATCAGACGTTCACCCGCGCTGTCGCCCGACACGCCCCTCGGCCTCGTCAGGAAGGTGTGGTTTGACATCCAGCTGTGCTTGGCTCGGCGCGGCAGGGAGGGGAACCGCGAGCTGACCATGGCGTCGTTCAGCATCCAGAGAGACGAGGACGGCGTCGAGTACGTCAGCCTGGCGGAAAATCCCGACGCTCAAAGTTCAACCGACCCGCACAAGCAGAACCTCAGAGGTTTCATGTTCGCTCGGCCCGAGGACCCCCTGTGCCCGGTCAAAAGTTTCAAGAAGTACGTCTCGAAATGCCCCCCGGACGCTAAGTCGTTTTATCTGCATCCGAAGCGCACCGTCACCGTGGCAGCTAATGTGTGGTACACCAGGGAGCCGATGGGTGTCCACTACCTGGGAGACATGCTGAAAAAAATTTGTGAAGAGGTCTGTATAAATCTTTATTTATTTTTTTTACTATACAGACAAAACAACACAACACTGAAAACATAACACAGAATAATGAGAAAAAACGGGGGTGTATATTATCTCCTTCCCCTTCATATATACAGTCATCCCTTAAAATTGTTCATACTCTCCAATTAAAGAAAAGGCTAAATTCACAATAATAATTCAAATAACACGAAACTAAAAAATAAATTAAAATTTGCAAAATAATAATTTACAGAAATAAAATATTGCTTTTCAATTGTTGTAGAAAATAACAATAAAAACCCCACAAACACTGTCTCAGACACGTTAGAGCATCTTTCCATGAACATGGACCAACATACCTGTCAACGGGTGCAGACGTCTGATTGGACGTTACAGAAACACCTGATTGCAATGATTGTCTCAAAGTGTTGCTCAATAAAATTTAAGCTTCGGAGCCCCATCGTGCTTCTTTACTTTTATTATTTAATGTTTGTTCATTGATTCATCTCAAGAACTCTGAGATTACAGTCAGAATTCGTTTTTCAGAAAAAAAAAATCTCCTGATTCCTTTTTTTTCTTCTTCTTTGTTTTTTTAAATTCCAAATTCTGCTTTTTTTTTCTCAGAATTCTGAAGTTTTAGAAATCTGAAAAAAAAAAAGTTTATTAATTTATTCATCTCAAGAATTCTAGTTCTGACTTTTTCAGAAATCGGAGTAAAATTAAAATTTTCCAGGGCGGGATTTTTTTTTTTTTTAATGTTATGGAATAAAAAGTCAAAATTATGAGATTAAAGTCAGAATTCTGACTTTTTCTCAGACTTTTCTTTTTATTTCTTCAGTGGCCCTAATCTTCTTCTACTAATCTCCTCCATCTCTCCCAGATTTCATAAAAAATAATCTTGTAATCTAAGACCAAAGGTAATTTTTCCATTCTATAAATATCAGATAATATTATGGCAATTGTCAATATTTGGAGAGATTGGTTTAAGCCGTTTTCTTGTTATTGCCTTCCTGGCAGCTAAACTCAAAATTCCTAACAAATATTGTTTTTAAGGCTCATTTTCTTCGATTTAATCTTCAGTCGAAACTAATTTCGTTGTCAAATATTGAAAACATGACACATAGTTCATGCCAGAAGGTGGTGTTTTTTCACAAGCCCAAAATACATGAAAATGGTCAGCTCCTTTCTAGTTTGGTCATTTTTCTGGGTAGGTCTGATAAAATATCTGACACTTCCAGCCAAAAGCCCTCCACAGATCTGAACATGAAATTTTCCTGTACGATGAGTGATGCCTAACCCCTCTACTGGCCTCATTAACAGCCTGTGTGTTTATTCGTGTCCGTTTAAGGTGGGTCTGTCTCGGATCTACACGAACCACAGCCTCCGGAGCACGGCCGTGGGCCGCCTCTCAGACGCCGGGCTGGAGACGCACCAGATCATGTCTGTGTCGGGGCATCGCTGTGAAAAAAGCCTGCAGGCTTACTGGACTCCGTCAGTCCAGGAGAGGCGAGAGTGGAGCAACATTTTGTCGTCCCGCAATGTTCCTACCGGCAGCGGTTCGCATCCAAAAACGTTAAATCCTCGTCCTTCAGATGCCACCAGAACGGACGCGCCAGGATGTCTAACAAATGTCACGATCGACGGCGAAGATGCATTTCATTTTAAAGGAGCCCCATCATGAAAAATGGACTTTTATGAGCTTTTAACCGCGTTAATTTCCTCATAAAAACTTAATTTAAATTGTTAATTTTCTTCATTCTTCATTCATTATTATTATTTCACTAGGGGTGCACCGATTGATCGGCCAGCCGATCGATCGGCTCCGATTTCCTTAATTTTGGGGGATCGGGGATCGGCCGATCAATAAATGTAAAACCGATCTTATCTACCGATCATATTTACTTCGGCTAAAGTCACTTTTGGTGGTTTACGTTTTGTTAGTTTGTCTTGTAGATTATTTTATTTAATACTTATACCATATTATATGCATTGCAAAATAAGCAAAATACTGTTGTGAAGTTTATTTTTAGTAAGAGGCTCAAAGCCAGTTTGAAATGCAACCAGTTGAGCTAGTTTTGTGTTTAATAATGTGAAAAATGACACTGAAGGAATGGAAATTATACTTTTGTAGTTTGGACTACAATACTTGCAAATTTTCATTTATATTTAAGAACAGTAGCTTGTGCAGTTAAAACTAGTTTGCATTGTACTACAGGTACTGTATTGTTTATTAATAGAACAAAATTGGTACATTGAAGATGTTTGCTGTCAATTTTTAAGAAAAATTGGTATCGGCAAAATCGGTATCGGTGGGTCAGATTTCTTAAAGATCGGCAATCGGTGATCGGCCAGAAAACTGCAATCGGTGCACCCCTATATTTCACCAATCATGGAGCACCAAATACACGTGCGCCGCATCGTAGCAAGAATCCTAACCTATCCAGTCTCTCTGAGGAGGAAGCCTGCAGGAAGACTTTATGAGACAGGCAGTTCAGAAGAAAAGCTTCTCTTTATTTTCTTTTATATTTTTCATCTCTAGATGACGGGCAAGTTGAAAAAATGTGGTTGCATTTGGTGTGGGAGTTTATTTGTTGTACTGGACAACAGAAGTGGTTAGATTTCATCTCCAGGAGCAGAAAAAACCCTCAACTTTGTTTGTGAACTTCACTCCTGACAGCTTCATGATTCGCAGGCAGTAAGATTGTTTTTTCTCAGGGATTACATCTGAAACCTCACACAGTTCCCTCCCATAAAAACGCCTCATGGACCCATGTGAGTTAGGAGGTCGGTGTTGAACCAAAATCTGTGACCCCACAGAATCAGTGACTGTTCCGGGGGTGATGTCATGAAATAGGTGTACAAACATGTTGAGATTGGTTCGGTGGTTCAGTGCAGTCAGCTGTTTTACTTCCATGTTGGAAATTAATGCATAAAAAACTTTTAAAAGGGATAGTACACCCACAGAATGATCTGCGTTCATTTTCTACTCGCCCTCATGCTGAGCACGACTCTGGAGAACTTTAAGTTCACTCGGCACTCGAGCCAAAAAGGTCCATAAAAGTCCACAAAAACTTGTCAATATTCCTCCATTCTGCTCGTCCAATGTAATCCAAGTGTCCTGAGTGGGTAGCGTCCAGAATTTACTGGAAACCACATTTAGTAGATTTTTATAGCTTAAACAGTAGAACATCGTTCTACACAGTAGAAAATCGTAGCAAATTTCTTCTTCTATGCTTGCATTATCAGCAGAGTAGGCGCTGAATGCCGCGACTTCCGTAGTGTCGTGAACGCGCATGGACGCTAGGGCTGCTTGATTATGGAAAAAAACATCTCGATTCTTTTGATCAGTATTGAAATCACAATTATTCAAACGATTATTTTTTTAGTTACACTATGCATTTATTTCTCTTTCTAACAACACTTCATTGATAATTTAGAAATAAGAGAAATGATATAAATAAATGAAAATAAATATAGGTTACAAATATGTACCTTTATAGCTGTTTTGCATTGTATAAAACATTGGTAAATGGATAAAATAAATATAATTTGAGGCTTAAATAAATGCAAAAAATGTGGAAAAACATATGTATCTAAAATAATTTATCCAGCTGCTCTGCAGTTTCTCTATATTTGAAGAATAAAATAAATATTACTTGTGTAAAAAAATATCCCAAAATAAACTTTAAGCTTTAGTGCAATGCTAGAACATTCAAAATTTTTATTAATGACACCCAACAAATTGCCACTGAAATTTAAAACTTTAACTGAAGAATAAACTTCAGTCATTATGTAAAGAAATGGCCAAAAAAATAAAAAAATCATTTCAGCTTGATGATAGGGATTCGGAGATTGTTTGACGGAAAAATTAAAATCACGATCAAATTTCGTTTTAATTATCGCATTAAACTGCGATAATGGACGCGCATCTGAGAAGTACGATGTTCTACTGTTTAGGCTAGAAAATGAAGGCACATCATTCTGTGGGTGTACTATCCCATTAAGACCAGATTAGTTTCCATCGTGGTGATGGGAACATATTTAGCTTATACATGCCTGTGGTTGACTTTTTGACGTTTGAAAAGCACGAAACAGCTCCTTTGAAATGGTATGTCGTCTGTTTCTGGCTTGCTTTCCTTTTTCATTTGCATGATGCGTTTAATGATCAGAGTGAAAGGTGGATAATGTTTTTTGCAATAAAAACTATTTGGAAAACTATTTGTGCATCATCCTCTGGACTCACACAAGCGGTAACAGGTGCACTTGCCCTCTGAAATTTAGATACAGATGCGGGCATGAAAAAGTTCCCCTTTCTGCCGACTGCCAGCCACTTACCAGCGACTTACCTGCTAATCCTATCGCACAGAGTAACACTTGTGTGCCCAGGGGAAACCATTTCAGAGCATAAATGAACGCCCGGAACAAGGACGTTTCCACACGGCAAGTTTGGACACCATGCGTGATGACGTATTCGCGGGACAAATTGTTCAGCCAGTGATAGTGCACTATTGCTGCACTATTACTGCACCACTTCTGGCAGAAAAAGGCGGAACATTTTCATGCTCGCATCTGTATGTCAGCCCATTTCCAATGAAAATGCTTTTTGCTTAAACAGTCAGTAAGGAATTTGCAACGTACACACTGTTGATTTAATACAAAGTTATGACTTTAATGCATCAGAAACAGCTGCTGAACTGAAAAATTGTAATGTTTCATTGGCACAAATAAAGTTGTACAGTTCGAGTATTTTGTTTAGGGGATATTTTTGGTTATCGCCCCGCCCCCTCGACCCGACCCCCCCCTGCCCAGACCCCCTGGTGGAAACGGGGCTCTAACTTCTGGTTTGTGATACACTAAAAGGGTAATTACATGAGTTTTGTGGGGATATAAAACCAAACCGCCAGGTCCTCTTGAAAAACTGCAACTGAATCGTTCGTTGTAGAGTTGAAGATTATTTTAAACACAGTTTCTGATTCATGAAACTTTAACTCCACAGTTCTGTTACAGTCCCCGAATGAACCCTGCTCCAAAGAATGGAACGATAATGTGATGGGACTGGATGGGACTTACCTGAACCAATTATCTGTGGAAGAGAGAGAGTGACTGAGCACAGGTGTGTGCAATCAACAGACATGGAGCTCATCAGAAGGTGATAAAAGCTGAGACAAGAAGCAAGCAGAGGTGTGTGAGCTTCAGCTGAACTGTGTGGCACCTCTTGGGAGGGAGGGTGTCGTTCGCAGTTGTGTAGGACTGCCGGCGATGAAGATAGCCAGACAGGTGGTTAGTGTTCCTGTGAAAGGAGGGGAGGTCAGCTGCCTCCTGTAGATAGTGAGGGCCGGGGTTTTAGTGGAGTGTGTCCACAGTCTGCTCACCTTATTCTTTCTGCCTGGGCGGACACGGAGCCCTGGAGAAGTCAAGCGCCGTTCATCAAAGTTTACCCCTGGGTGATTGGACGGTGCCTCAAGCTCAGACCCCAGGGGGGGTCTCGCCAGTCAGGCGAGTTAAGTGAACTCTTTCTTCCCTTTTTAGTATTGTGTTTTTTAGATATTTGTAATATTTTAGCCTATCTGGGGAGGGAAGTGAGTGTGGGAGGATATAAGTTTGAGGTGGGAGGGCAGTTTTATGGACTCCAGAATTGCATGTATCTTTTGTAGTGCAACTATTGGTAATCGCATGTCTTGTGGCTGTGCCTCCTACAGAGGGTGGTGTGAGCTGTGTTAGTGTGGGTTGCGGTGATTTGTTATAGAGGCATTGACTGCCCTGGAGTGTGGAAGGCTCCCGTGGGTTGGACCCCTCCCCAGTCCTATATTAGTCCAATATCCTTAATAAAGTCTCTGTATTACGTAAAGTTGTGTTGTGTGATTGTTTAAGGGCTCCGACATTTTGGCAAGAATTTCTGCCTGTGGTGAACCAACCAAATTCATTACACTGGTGGCAGCGGTGGGAACCAGTTTAAAAGATGTCAGAGCCAGGAAATGATCCACAGCCTTTGTCCCAGGCCAGTACGAGTCAGGATTCGTCTGAACCAACACAGCCTGTGGTTGCAACTCCGCGACCGATCTTTATGCCCGAGACATTTTCTGGCACAGGACGCAGCTGGTCAGATTGGGCTGAACAATTTGAAATGGCCGCTGATGTTAATAACTGGGATGAGTCGCTGAGACTGAAGTTTATGTGTCTTCTTCTTTCGGGGAGGGCTCGTGAAGTCTACAGTGGGCTACCAGTGGTGGCCAAAGCTGATTACAACCTATTGAAAGCAGCCATGGGCCGCTGTTTAGACCCATGTGATAGCACTGACTGGAACAGAGCTAATTTCTCCTCCAGGAGGAGGCTACATAATGAGACTATCCGTGAGTTTGGCATCGCCCTGCGGCGTTTGGTTGTCAAAGCATATCCCTCAGTAGATCCAGACACACAGGATTTACTAGCTAAAGATCACTTTATCTCCCATGTGGGAAATGGAGATTTGCGCGTCAGTTTACGAAGTGCTAAACCCACCTCATTGGATGAGGCTATTAATTTAGCCGCTGAACTTGAGCTCATTAAAAGCCTGGAAAATGGTAGTTCAATACCTGATGCAAAAGTACGGGGAGTCACTGAGAAAAGTGCAAATGACGAGCGTTTTGATGATCTACTTGGGGCTGTTGAGGGCTTAAGGCAGGAAGTAAAATCTCTTCAAACTAGGGTGCAAACTTTAGTTGATCCAGGCCCTCGTCCTAGACCTCCCCTGTCAGTTGCAGATTCCCGGCCTACTAGGATGCGTGTTCCCACCGCTCGACGTGACGATGGATGTTGGGAGTGTGGATGTAAACGACATCTACGTCGTAACTGTCCTTACTTGCAGGAAAACTAGAGGGGGCGTGCACAGAGGGTCAAATGTCCGCCCCCTCACCTTTATCTGCAGTGGCCCACAGTGGTTTGGAGGGAGGATCGGGATACTTGAAGGCTAAAATAGGTGGGTTTGACTATTGTGTCTTGATAGATACTGGGGCCTCGCGCTCTGTCATCCCTAAAAGTTTGTGGCTTCAAGCTACTGGGGGGAGGGGGGAGTTAACGACATATACAGGTAATGCTACCGCTGCAAATGGTAGTGGGATGTCCATTCTGGGATGTTGGCAAACGGTGTGTCAGTTTGACACTCTCGCCCTTGTTGCTGAGTTTCTGGTGTCTGACATCCCTTCGGAAGAAATATTGCTTGGCTTTGATTTTCTTTCCAAGTATGGGGCTGTGGTTGATTTAGCTAAGGGAACTTGTAAGATAATGAGTAATGTGTTTCCCCTCATTGATCTTAGCCCCTCAGCTGACCCTAAAACTGTGGTTGTTAAAGCTGATACTGTGGTGCCACCACGAAGTGAGGCCATCATTTGGGGCCAAGTTCAGAATGGGTGGGGTAATTATGCAGAAGGAATGTTGGAACCATCTGACTCTCTTTCAAAACATTGTGACGTTCTTGTTGCCAGGGTAGTCTGTAGGGTTGATCAGGGCAGATTACCAGTTCGGGTTATTAATGTGACTAATGATCCCTTGGTATTGAGGACTGGTATGAAAGTAGGTACACTGTTTACAGACATCGAGGTGGAAGATGAGGAAGATTGCTATGAAAATGCTTGCAAGAGTGGGGATGCTTTACAGCCCTGGACTGTGGATGCATTGTTGGATCAGTTTGGGGTGGAGGAGAGAGGTCTTGCCCTAGAGGAGGTCTGCGCTGTTAGACAGCTGCTGCATAAAAACCTTTCAGTGTTTAGTAGAAGTGACACAGATTTGGGCAGGACCCAACTAATCACTCATGAAATAGACACAGGAGATGCAGCCCCCATTAAGATGCATCCACGAAGGATACCCCTCCATTTGCAGCAGGAGGTGAATGTTAATTTGAAACAAATGCTGGATAATGAGATTATCCGTCCCTCTTGTAGTCCATGGGCAGCCCCTGTGGTTTTGGTCAAAAAGAAAGGAGGTGGCCTTAGATTCTGTGTGGATTACAGAAAACTTAATGATGTCACAAGGAAGGATGCATATCCTCTTCCCCGCATTGATGATGCATTGGACAGTCTGACTCATGCTTGTTGGTTTTCAACTCTTGATTTAGCCAGTGGTTACTGGCAGGTGGAAGTTGATCCTAAAGACCGCCCTAAGACTGCTTTTATTACTCGTCAGGGGTTATTTGAGTTCAACGTTTTGAGTTTTGGATTATGTAATGCGCCAAGCACATTCCAACGTTTGATGGATCTCATCCTTGCTGATCTACAATGGACCACTTGTCTGGTTTATTTGGATGATATTATTGTGTTTGGTCGTACATTTCAGGAACATCTGGCCCGCTTAGATGGTGTGCTGGAAAAATTAAGACTGGCTAATCTTAAGGTTAAGCCATCTAAGTGCAACTTGTTTTCAACAAAGGTCAGTTATTTAGGACATGTCATATCTGCTGAAGGAGTGATGCCAGATCCATCTAAGATCGAGGCAGTGAGGCAGTGGCCAACCCCAGCTAATCAAACTGAAGTCCAGAGTTTTTTAGGGCTGGCATCTTATTATAGGCGTTTTGTACATGGGTTTGCAGATATTGCCCGCCCTTTACACCAATTAACAGAGAAGGGGAGGCGTTTTCAGTGGACTGAGAAATGTCATGAAGCATTTGATAAACTCAAGGCTAACTTGATAACTGCTCCAGTGTTGGCATACCCAGATCCCAACAAGCCTTTTATTTTGGACACTGATGCAAGTGAAGTTGGGATCGGGGCTGTGCTGTCCCAAGAGGAAGGTGGATCAGAGAGAGTTATTGCATATGCCAGCAGAGCCCTTACAAAGCAGGAACGTAAATATGCGACAACAAAAAAGGAGCTTTTGAGTATGGTAACTTTCACCAAACATTTCAAACATTATTTGTTGGGCAAAGAGTTCATTTTGAGAACTGATCATAATTCGCTGCGTTGGTTGCATAACTTTCAGGGTTTGGAGGGGCAGTTGGCTAGATGGGTGGAGCAACTTGCAAATTTTCAATACAAAATCATTCATCGTCCAGGGAAACTACATCGGAATGCAGATGCTCTTTCTAGATTACCTGCTTTTATGGAGAAGGATCACCTGCCAGGCAAAGTCTCTCCCCAAGATATTTCAGCTGAGCTAGCTTTAAGAGTTTGTGCAGTTCAGGAGGAGTCAACAGTGACCAGTGATCAGGTAGCAGAGGCAGATGAGATATCACTGGCACAGATGACTGATCCAGACCTCCGACGTATAATGGAGTGTAAAAACGTATCCAGTGATAGCAGCATGCCGGAGGATGCTGAGTTACAGAAGTTTTCTCCCGTCTGGGATCAACTTCAGGTGCAAGGCTCTAGGCTAGTACGTGTTGCTCCATCATATTCTGATGCATCACAGGTGCAAATTGTATTGCCCAAATCTTTGGTGCCAAAAGTTTTACGACAGTTGCACAGTGTTCCTACTGGGGGTCATTTAGGAATTCAGAAGCTGCAAGAAAAGGTCAAGAATCGTTATTTTTGGCCTGGGTGGTTCAAAGATGTAAGGGCATGGGTCAGGGAGTGTGCTGATTGTGGGTCATATAAAACTTTAGGAGGGCAGCCACGTGCCCCTTTACAACCCTCCTCCACATCCAGACCTTTTGAACGCATTGCTGTTGACATTTTAGGCCCACTTCCTGAGACTGAACAGAAAAATAAGTACATTTTGGTGGTTGGAGATTATTTTTCAAAGTGGACTGAAGCTTTTCCACTTCCTAATCAGGAAGCACAGACCATTGCTAAAGTGCTGACAGAAGAGTGGGTGTGTCGCTTTGGGGCTCCACGCAGCCTTCATTCAGACCAAGGTCGGAATTTTGAGTCAACATTGTTTAAAGAACTGTGTGGACTTTTGCAGATTCATAAATCTAGAACATCTCCATACCATCCTCAGTCTGATGGTCTGATTGAGAGGTTTAATCGAACGCTTTTGTCGATGCTCTCATTGTTTGTGGATGATAACCAGTTAAACTGGGATTCTCTGTTACCCTATGTAATGTTGGCCTACCGTAGCAGTGTTCATTCTAGTACTACTTTTACACCTTATAAGGTTTTGTTTGGGCAGGAAATCATACTGCCAGTTGATCTGATGTTGAATACAGGCCATCAAGAATCTTATGGTTCTATGGATACGTATGTCTCACGGTTGCAGGACACGTTGTCTACTGTTGTAGAAGCTGTAAAACGTCACCAGGTTAGGGCTTCAGAACAGCAAAGGAAGTCCTATGATTGTCGGATTAACTTTCAGTATTACTCTGAAGGAGAACTGGTATGGGTCCACAATAAGATAAGGAAGCGTGGAGTGTGCCCAAAGCTACAAAGGCGTTATCAGGGTCCCTTTAGAGTAGTTGAAAGGGTTACAGATGTGTTGTATAGATTAGTGGGAGTGGAAGGGGGTCAAGAGAAAGTGATTCATTTCAACAGACTTAAGCCTTATACTTCTTCTTTGGCAGTCTCATCCCCATTGGCTGTGGGGTCCAGAGGAAGAACGATGACCAGCTCTGACAACCAGCGTAGAGCCAGTGGGGTTGGGCCTGTTGGTGTTGGCAGGAGAGACAACCGTTCTGAACAGACTGGCCCAGAGAGGACTTCATCAGTGTGTGCTGATCGGGAGGCTACCATGGACACAAGGCGTACTGAGTGGCAAGCGACTATGGGTACATCGGCCACCCCTCTTGACATAACTGTATCAAGTCCAGGGCCTGCGGGAACAGGATCTCAAGGGAGTACATCAGCTGAAGAAAGACATTCTATACGCCAGCGAAGACCACCTGCATGGTCCAAAGACTACCATATGGAAAAATAGACTCTGGGACGAGTCTTTTGTCTAAAGGGGGGGAAAGTGTGATGGGACTGGATGGGACTTACCTGAACCAATTATCTGTGGAAGAGAGAGAGTGACTGAGCACAGGTGTGTGCAATCAACAGACATGGAGCTCATCAGAAGGTGATAAAAGCTGAGACAAGAAGCAAGCAGAGGTGTGTGAGCTTCAGCTGAACTGTGTGGCACCTCTTGGGAGGGAGGGTGTCGTTCGCAGTTGTGTAGGACTGCCGGCGATGAAGATAGCCAGACAGGTGGTTAGTGTTCCTGTGAAAGGAGGGGAGGTCAGCTGCCTCCTGTAGATAGTGAGGGCCGGGGTTTTAGTGGAGTGTGTCCACAGTCTGCTCACCTTATTCTTTCTGCCTGGGCGGACACGGAGCCCTGGAGAAGTCAAGCGCCGTTCATCAAAGTTTACCCCCTGGGTGATTGGACGGTGCCTCAAGCTCAGACCCCAGGGGGGGGTCTCGCCAGTCAGGCGAGTTAAGTGAACTCTTTCTTCCCTTTTTAGTATTGTGTTTTTTAGATATTTGTAATATTTTAGCCTATCTGGGGAGGGAAGTGAGTGTGGGAGGATATAAGTTTGAGGTGGGAGGGCAGTTTTATGGACTCCAGAATTGCATGTATCTTTTGTAGTGCAACTATTGGTAATCGCATGTCTTGTGGCTGTGCCTCCTACAGAGGGTGGTGTGAGCTGTGTTAGTGTGGGTTGCGGTGATTTGTTATAGAGGCATTGACTGCCCTGGAGTGTGGAAGGCTCCCGTGGGTTGGACCCCTCCCCAGTCCTATATTAGTCCAATATCCTTAATAAAGTCTCTGTATTACGTAAAGTTGTGTTGTGTGATTGTTTAAGGGCTCCGACATTTTGGCAAGAATTTCTGCCTGTGGTGAACCAACCAAATTCATTACAATAACATAAACGAGAGCCCCCCCCCCAGCAGCAACGGCTAAAATAAATGTTTATAGAACAAAGGAAAATAAAGAGAAGGGAGCCCGGCCAAAAAAAAGAAAAAGAAAAAAGAGGGAGCAGACCTCAGACCAACCCATTTGCAGACCGTCAAACTCGGGCACAAAAGGAAACCAAAACCTAAAAACAGGACTACCAGAAAAATGCAGCTGGTGGTGGCCCCCGGCTGAATGCTGCCACCTCCTGGCTTTTAAGCCCCCCGTGGGAGCGTCAACCAATCACAGGGAAGGAAACAGACGGAGATGATTAGATTCAGGTGCAACACATTTAATCAAAACCATAGCTGACAGCAGGCGCCCGTAACATGAATATACGAGCAAGATCAGCTGGTGCAAGTACAAAAACATAGACTGACCCCGTTGCTAGGTATGACCCATTTCAAAAGCTGTGATTGGTTGTTCCTAAAAAACTAGACAAAAAAATGTACTTTTGGTGATGATGGGCAAAGGACCGACCCTCAAATCGCTAAACTTAAATCACAGAATCAACTCTAATGAAGACTGTAACTATAAATGATATTTTACATACAAGAAAATATCTGTTAAATTAATTGTAAGCTATACTTTAAAATGATCCTACAAAATGTGTGAAAATTTAGTCCCACTTGCACAGCATTAACATCAAACAAAAATCTAACTTTATTTATATGGCACTTTTCAACAAATTTAACAAAAAGTATAAAAACATGGAACCCCATCCCTCCCACCCTCACATACATTGTGATAGTTATATTCATTTGTTAACTGCAATGTTGGTCATTTTTGCTCTTTCAACTCAACTTGGTATTAATATGGCTCAGCTTTTATCATGTCTGTGATCGCTGACCAGCCAATAAACAGCGTTGGCTGGCTTTCAAATTGACCACAAAGCAGTGAACAGCAATGGAGAAGAAAAGAACAAAGAAACCAGCTGGACAGAGGAAGTATTTGCTTCTTTCTGTCGGTCAGTGTGCATAAAAGTATTGTGATGGTAATTCTGGGAGGTACTGCGTTGTTGGAGAAGCAAATGCATCTCTAATGAGATTAACCACAAACACGATTCCTGCAAGACCCAATCTGTAGTGTTCCATTATTTCACCGTCATCCAGTGTTTGGAGAATATCTCCTGCCTCTTCCGTCAGAACTACAGAGGTTCAGTCAGAATTAGACGAATATTCTATTTGTGGAAAAGAGTTCAACTGTGAAAGTTCATGGTTTAGTCATGCAAGGATGCAACTTATAAAACATTAATAAATTGTTTTGTGACAGTTATAAAAACAGATCTTTTTTTCTCAAAAGTAATGTGAAGATATTGTCTCGTCTCGTTGACCTAATATTGTGTATCATCACTCCCCTACTTATTTCAGGAAATTTTACTTTGTAAATGTTGATAAATTGGTTCCTTTTTTTTTTTTTTATCATCTAGCAACGATAAACGTCTCGCAATGGAGTTCCACTCCAAATCACAAGTTTCTCTAGAACAAGGCGGAGACACCGGGCCGATTGCCGGGCATCGTCGTGGAGTCTTTTAAAGATGGTTAACAAACCAGATGAGTGTAATCATGGACATGACGCACTCTTGCGTAGTTTGGATTAGTTTTGGACGGACATGTCCCCATCAGGTTCTTTTGCCCCCGAGTCTGAGTTGTTTGAATGTGAGTATCGGCCGATACCGAGTCCCAATCTGATAATATATTATTAGATAACTTAATACTGTAGTAACCGAATCCACAAAACGCTTCATCCTCATTTATAAAGTTTGATACTTTCAAAGTCTCACATTTAATAATAATAATAATAATAATAATAAATTTTATTTATAACACACTTTACATTTGGATTCAAATCTCAAAGTGCTACAAGATAAAAACATTTCAAATTTCGAATAAACATTCCTAAAACGCTGAAACCGAACGGAAGTATGTAGGCCAGTGGCGAACATCTGGTACAGGCAGGCTGATTTCATCCAAATCTGGAGGTATGAAGCTACCTTAATCTAAGTTATCTTTGGGGCTTTGGCTAAAAAAAAACAGCTGATTCAGATAGTCTGAAACCACGTGATCAGATTGATCAAAAACTTGGGGTGTCCCAATCATTTTTGCTCATGTGGGACGAAGAAATGGAGGAACAGCTGGTGGAAGGGAGGCTGATGCTGGTCGCAGTTGGAAAAGCATTTCTGGTTTTTGTTGTTTAAGGGCCACAAGACAGATCAGCACCGTGTTCTGTTGTTGCAACCTTATATTTTGTGTAGACACAAAGGCAATGTCAGAGTCTGGGGTTGGTTTTGTGTGTTTGGTGCTTTCCGACTGCCATGGCGACGGTCTGTCCGCTGTCTCTCAGCCCTCAAACTTCTCCCCTGTGTGTTCTCATATGAGTCACCAAATTACTCCGTTGACTGAAACTCTTCCCACATGTTTGACAGGAGTAAGGTTTCTCACCTGTGTGAGTTCTCATGTGAACTACCAAATTATTTTTAAGGCTGAACCTTTTCCCACATGCTCGGCATGAGAACGGCTTCTCACCAGTGTGAATCCTCATGTGGGACATCATATTACCATTTAAAGTGAAACCTTTCCCGCATACTTTACATGAGTATAGTTTCTCACCTGAGTGAATTTTCTTGTGGACCTTTAAATAGCCTTTAGTAGCAAATCTTTTCCCACATGTTCCACAAGAATACAACTTCTCATCTGAGTGAACTGACATGTGGGACAACATATTACCATTTTGAGTAAAGGCTTTCCCGCATACTTTACATTTATATGGTTTCACACCTGTGTGGATTCTGTAATGCATGTCTAAAGTGTACTTCTGTTTAAAGCCTTTCCCACAAATATCACATTGGACATACTTGTTACTCGTGTCAGTATCGAACAGACTCTCTGACGCAGTCGTGCTGGTCATATTGTTACTATGACGACTGTTTCTCAGATGCCTTTTCGCCGGGTTAATCTCCGAATCCCCCTCTGATCCTGAGTCTGTTTGCGTTCCTCCCCTCTAGATTTTGGCTCTGAGCTGTGAGACTGTAAAGCTGGTCACAGTCAAGTTCTGGTTTACTGAAGTCCTCAGAAGACGAAGTCACCATGATGGTATCACTCCCCTCCCTCAGAAGTTCTTCTCTTTCCTCAGTCGTGTAGATTTTCTCCTGTTCCCTTTTAATCTGTGGAAGCTGCATCCCTTCCTGGTCCAGACTGGAGTCCCCCTCCTGGTCCTGACTGCAGTTCCTCTCCTGGTCCAGACTGGAGTTCCACCCCTGATCCAGGCTGGAGTTCCTCTCCTGGTCCAGACTGGCGTTCCTCTCCTGGTCCAGACTGGCGTTCCCCTCCTGGTTGACGAGTTGCTGGTCAGTGAAAACCTCCTCTTGTTTGCAGATAAACTGTTGTGGGAGGTCTGCCGAGACAAAGGAGAACAACAGGGAAATTACTGGTTTGATGAGAGAAGATCTCTTTAAAGACCAGTTTAAAATAAAACAAAATTAATTTCACAAACATTCATTGAAAACAGTAAACTGCTATAACGAACTATTTGGACAGTATAGAAATGTTATTTGGGGTCTTGGGGATAATAGGGAAAAAAATAAACCTGTAACTATCACAAATGTTAAAAAATGGAACATAATGGCGAAAACTCCCACTCGTTTACTGTTACTGATGCCGATTTTGCTCCTTGTGTGGCCTGAAATGCCATAACAATGATTTTTGGGGGCAACAGTGAGTGTCAGCGTGCTGTAGAATGAGTTCCCCGACATATGACATTCTGGAATGCGCTGCTAGGTGGCTGCAGTTTGTAACAGCTCTCCCTTAGCTTTTGTGTTTTTTTCAAATATAGCTGTCTTTTTTATTGACATTACTTGTCAGATTAGGTTTTTCTGGGAGGATTTTTTTATGCTGGTTTGAAGGCTGTGCAATTCAGGAGATCTTTCCTCATATATTTGGCTTTTTTCACTACTTGTTATGATGTGTATCCATAGCAACGGAAAAATTGTTTACCACAGGGATCAACTGTTAAAACTCTCCCAAATCAAAATTTTTAGCAAAATAACATCAAATCCCAGTGGAGTTAAAGAGAAAGAAGAGGATGCAGGGCAGGGGTAAGGCAGAGAGAAAAACGGTGGAGATTTAAACCGTTTCTTCCAACTGTTGTGATGGGTAACGTGAGATCGCTAGCTAACAAGATGGACGAGCTTGAAGTGCTAACAAGGTCTCAGAAAGAGTACAGAGAATGCAGTATCATGTGTTTCACCGAGACATGGCTGCATGAACACATCCCGGACTGTAATGCGTCTGTACACGGCTTCAAGACGGTCCGTGCAGACCGAAATAAACAGCTCAGCGGGAAGCGGAAGGGAGGCGGAATTGCAGTGCTGGTCAGTCAGCGTTGGTGCCATCCAGGACACGTCACTGTCAAGGAGAAGATCTGCACAAGAGACATTGAACTGTTAGCTGTGAGTTTCCGTCCATATTATTTACCCAGAGAGTTTGCCTGTGTTATTCTGGTAGCGGTTTATATAATACCAGGTACCGCACCAGAGACAGCCTGTGATGTCATCAGCTCCGTCGTGGCTAAACTACAAACACAGCATCCAAACTCATTCATGGCGATCTCTGGAGACTTCAACAACGTCTCCCTCTCTGCTACGTTACCAACTTTCCAGCAGTTTGTCAGCTGCTCCACCAGAGAAAATAAGATGTTGGACTTATTTTATGCAAACACTATGAATGCATACAGCTCCTCTGCCCTGCCTCCTTTAGGAAGATCAGATCATAATCTGGTTCTTCTCACCTCCACCTACAAGCCCATCGTTCAGCAGCAACCAGTCATTAGGAGGACGATTAAAACCTGGTCTACTGAGGCTGAAGATGCTCTGAGAGGGTGCTTTGAGGCCACAGACTGGAATGTCCTCTGTGAACCTCATGGAGATGACATCAACACCATGACTGAGTGTGTGACAGATTACATAAACTTCTGTGTGGACAACATCGTTCCAACAAGAACAATGAGGTGCTTCCCCAATAACAAACCCTGGATCACCAGTGACCTGAAAAAGCTGCTGAACATCAAAAGAAAGCTTTCAGGGATGGAGACAGGGAGTTACTGAAGACCACACAAAAACAACTGAAAACACAGACTAAGAAGTGAAGGAGGACGACAGGAAGAAGTTGGAGAGCAGCTCCAGCAGAACAACGTGAGGGATGTGTGGTCGGGAATGAAGAAGATCACTGGCTTCAAGTTAAAGGGGGATCAGACTGATGGAGGTCTGGACAGAGCTAACGAACTGAACATGTTCTTCAATAGGTTCAGTTCCCCCTGCCGACAACCCAACATTCACACACCCTCCATGAGCCCACAGCTTTCCTGTCCCACCTCCACTCTGTCACCCTGCACCTCAGTCATGGACCTGAACACAGCCTCCTCTCCCTCCACATCAGGACATGCTAAGACCTCTTTTGCCTCCACCTCCAGCCTGACTGTCTCCTGCAACCAGGTCAAGAAACAACTAGAAAAACTGAACCGGAACAAGGCTGCAGGTCCAGATGGTGTCAGTCCCAGAGTTCTCCAGACCTGCTCAGAACAACTATGTCCGGTTCTCCAGCACCTTTTTAACACCAGCCTGAGACAGAACAGAGTTCCTGTGCTGTGGAAAACATCCTGTCTTGTTCCTGTCCCTAAAAAACCTCAACCAGCTGAACCAAATGACTACAGACCAGAACCAGAACCAGAACCAGAACCAAATGACTACAGACCAGTTGCTCTGACATCTCACATCATGAAAGTCCTGGAGAGACTCTTACTGGCTCACCTCAACAAGCAAGTCAACACCTTTCAGGACCCATTACAGTTCGCATATCGTAATGGGCTTGGGGTTGCAGACGCCATCATCTTCTTGCTTCAGAGAGCCCACTCTCATCTGGACCAGTCAGGCAGCACTTTGAGGGTCATGTTCTTTGATTTTTCAAGTGCATTTAATGCTATTCAGCTGCTTTGCTATGTCAGAAGCTCCATAACTTCCAGGTGGATCCTCCACAACCACCTGGATTTACGACTACCTAACAAACAGACCACAGTTTGTGAGACTGAAAGGTTGTGTGTCTGAGATGGTGATCAGCAGCACTGGAGCACCACAAGGAACTGTACTCTCCCCATTCCTCTTTACACTGTACACCTCAGACTTCCAGTACAACTCTGAGTCCTGTCATCTGCAGAAATACTCTGATGACTCTGCAGTTGTGGGGTGTATTAGTGATGGACAAGCCAGTACAGAGAACTGGTCAGTCAGTTTGTGAAATGGTAACAATCAGCTCATCTTAAAGGTGCAATGTGTAAGAAATACAGACATCTAGTGGTAAAAATGCATATAGCAATGGCTTCATATGCTAAGCACTGATGTGAATGTACGGTGGCCGTCAGCAGCCAAAATTCTCCCAGACATACAGATGTTTTCATCTGTGAGTGGATCAGGGGTCTCAGGTGTAGCTGTGAGTAACTACTTTCAATGTCTCTTAAGCCATTACTGATCCAAAACCGTCTCTAACTCCCATTAAGCAAAGCTGGTACAGCTGTTTTAAAGTTCAGAGGATTCTCACTTCACACACATTGTTTTGTCCATTCAGGGACACCGTAGTAAAAATGGTGGCACAAATATGGCAGCCTCCATGTATGTGGACCCACAGCAAGAAGATATAAATGACTCATTCTCAGAAAATAAACATACAACAGCTATTCTAGTGAAGTGACTACACATCAACAAAAACAGTTTTGAATTATATATTAAAGTTTCTGCCATTGGCCTTTGGGTTTGTTACACACTGTACCTTTAAATACCAGCAAGACTAAAGAGATGATTGTTGACTTCAGGAGGAGCAAGAATAAGCAGCATAGTCCTGTCTACATCCTGGAAGAGGAGGTGGAGGTGGTGGAGAACTACAAATACCTGGAGTTCAGCTGGACAACAGACTCGACTGGAAATGCAACAGTGACTACATGTACAAGAAAGGTCAGAGCAGACTCTACTTCTTAAGGAAGCTGAGATCATTCAACGTCTGCACCAAGATGTTGCAGATCTTCTACAAGTCTGTGGTAGAAAGTGCAATCAGCTTTGCAGCATCTGATGGGGCAGCAGCATCAGAATCAGAGACTTGAAGAAACTAAACAAGCTGATCAAGAAAGCTGGTTCTGTGCTGGGGAGAACTCTGGAGCCGCTGGAGATGATCGTTCAGAAAAGAATGCTGCACAAGCTGATGAAGATGATGGAGGATTCTTCCCATCCTCTCCACAACACGGTGAAAAATCAACAGAGTGTGTTCAGTGGGAGGCTGCGTCAGGTTCACTGTGGGACGGAGAGATACAGGAATTCATTCCTGCCAGCAGAATCACCCTGAAGAACAAGACTGACTTTTTGTTTATTTAAAAAAAAAAAAAAAGAGTGTGCTTTTACAATACTGAATTTCCCTTCTGGGATGAATAAAGTATTTTTCATTTCATTTCATTTTCATTTCATGTTTAGCTTATAAATGCCTGTATTTGACTTCGGGAACGTTTGAAAAGCTAAAACAGCTCCTTTAATATTTCTTTGTGCGCTGTTTCTCGTTTATATATTTATTTGAAATGCTTTCTTTTTATCTTCAGAGTTTGTTTGTTTTTTCCTCAAAATGAGTCGTCTTTGTGTCCTTCATTATATTGATTTAGGGGTCTCTGGTGACATCACCAGAGACACACGTCCTTATCGGGAGGACGCTGTAATAACAGGTCAGTGCTCTGTGTCCACAGAGGACAACAAAGACTGCAAAGGTAACAAAAAGGACATTATTACTGATTTGAAGACGGAGGAAACGACGTAACTCTGCTCTGCTGTTTTTATACTGTTAGCAACACAACAGACTTAATTTAGCTAAACCCAGGTTGCGTTCTCTTTTTATTTTATTTTACGAAGCGACACTTTCATTTAACCGTTTCATCAACTTAAATCCTGAAGTCACGCCGTTCATGGAGGGAAAAGCTTTTTTTTCTCCTCTATGTAATGATTTGTTCTCATGTGCTCATTCGTTTATTTGCCTTTGTTGCTCTTATTATCTTTATAAGTTTGTTGTCTGCTGCTTGTGGCTCGACAAACATTTCATTCAACTCAGCTCAACTTTATTTATAAAGCCCTTTAAAACAACTACAGTTGGAACAAAGTGCAGTTCACACTTAGCAAAAAATTTAAAAACATTCACGACGAAGGTTTTGCTGAAGGCCACGTTGTAACTCGTATGCACCCCAGGATCAGGATCAGGGTATTTGACTAAAAATAATGAAGAACCAACTAATATTTCTAAATATATTTGGTTTTTAGCAGTTTTGTTTTCTCCAAAGAACAATTGTGTTGAGTTACCACAACATGACACTAAAAATGACCGAAATATATTTTAAAATATATTCCTCTTGTCATCAGCTTATAGGACTTTTTCCTTCATATTTTCCCAGATTTACATTTTTATTTATTCAACCTTTGTTTTAGACTGTTACAATCTAAGTCCGATTGTAGAAAAAGTATCTCTCCTCTTATTGCACGTTTTTCCAACCATAAAAGAAGAAATAAAACTGCAAATTTTCAACATGAGGCCAAAGTATTTATCAAAAATGATAAGTTGCCCCCTTTTTTAAGGACATGGAATATCTGTGGTTTTGCGATGTTTATTGTGCTGGTTGAGGTGAAAAATGCAGATTCACCTGTATTTGAAGTAAGTTTACTTATGGATTCAAAGTATTCGGGAGATAAAGGAGCAACTACGCAGAATGACGTATAATTTATGCCTCAAACATAAATGATGTCCTCCAGGCTAACAAACAAACAACAAACAAAACCCGCTCCCTGCCAGGTTATGTTCACAGCAGATGTTTCTGGATTAACTTTGCTAGATCAGCCTTTTTTGGAACAGAAAAGCCAGGATTACATTTTAATCTGGGTTAACAAAACCAGCAAAGCCACTAAAGCCGCTTCTTGGAAAACAACGTTGCTGTTTTGCATCGACTGCTGCGCATTTATCCGGTAAATTTAACATCAGCTAGTGACGTAATCACGTCGTCAGACACTAATAAGGATCTCGTGCGACTCGTAATTATTACATGCTGCTTAATTCGGAGTATTATAGTATAAATACCTTTAGTATTCAGGCGTACGTGAGGTTTCCAGCTGATATCCAGCAGTCTGCGCTGACGATCCATCTCTTCTTCGTACTGGACGATGGTTTTTTCAAACTCTGAGAATATTTCTTCAGCAGCAGCTGTTAGTCGCGCGCTGATAAACTCTCTCAGGTGATGAACAGAAGACATTGTTGCTGAAACACTGAAATATTCAGCTGAAATACGACAAAACAGCCTTACTACTCCCCCGCGCGCCTTCTGAACATCCGATGTGTTACACTGAAACGTTCCGACGGTAAACATGAGTTCCAGCTGAATGTTTCCGCCGTAAATACCGCTAACAACCTGCAGATGTCGCTGTTGTGTCACTTTAGAACTGGTTTGCTTCGTTTCCCTCTTGTCAAGCCCAGTAATACGATGTAAAATGCAGTTATAAACAAATAATTAAAGAAATAAAATTAAGAAACTCACTATATCAAAAGGAGCAAAGAAAATCTGTTCAACACAATAATGCAGCCAGATCATCAGTCTGCTGCTATGATGCTGGACAGGACCAGTTAAAGAAAAAGAAGAAGAAAGAACTAGTTTACTTCAAGTAAATTGTTGGATATTGCATCAAAACCACAAATAAAATAAATATTAAGGGAAAGGAATGAAATTTACAAAACTATATTTGAACTCTACATATTTGGCTACACGTAAGTTATTTTCAAGTGAAAATATTAATAAAACTAATGATCTAATCTATGTCCTCTGTTCTTTTGCAATCTCACACTTTTAAAGATGGAGGTTTTTTTCATCGTTTTTATAAAGTTGTTTTTAATTCCATATATTATCGTGTATTTCATCATGGATTGAGCAAGTTTAATGTCAAAAATAAAAAGCTTTTTTTTTTTTGTTTGTTCTTTAAGGAAAAGCAGAACCTGACCCAAAAGATATAGATACAAAATAAAATAAAATAAAAATGAACAACACACACAAAAAAACTTCCCAGAGCCAACTCAAATTAATTTAAATGTTTCAAGAAATAATAATAATAATAGTAATTATAATAATTTTGAGTTTTTCATTTCTTCAAAAGTTTTAGAGATTTACTCAGAAGATTCAGCTCATTTCTCCAATGAGTCAAACAAGGTTTGGTCTCAAAGTATCTGCATTTATGAATGAAGAACTTTCAAAATAACAAAAAGGCATTGCATATAAACTCCACATTCTTATTCTTATCAAAAACACCCCCCAAAATGTTTTCACGGATAAACATATCACTGTGATAAAGTCATAACATGAAAAACCGGACTTAATATGTGTAACCCAGAAGTGCACGACCACTCTGGTCAGCTGCTTTCCAGATACACTGCTGGTAAGAAAATAGTTGTTGTGTTTGGTCTCAGCTAAATATATCTAGTTTCATCAACAATGTCTTCAGTTCATCATCTGAGAGAGTTTATCAGCGCGCGACTAACAGCTGCTGCAGAAGAAATATTCAGAGTTTGAAAAAACCATCGTCCAGTACGAAGAAGAGATGGATCGTCATCGCAGACTGCTGGATATCAGACTTAGAGTCAGTGGGATTAGATAAATACATACAGAGTATGATTATACATGTTCTTAAATCTACTAAACGACGTCATTTCCAGTAAATTCTGGACGCTACCCACTCAGGACACTTGGATTACATTGGACGAGCAGTATGGAGGAATACTGACAAGTTTTTGTGGACTTTTATGGACCTTTTTGGCTCGGACCCCGGCGAACTCCATTATATGAAAGGGGGGAAACGAGAAGCCTTCCTGATCGCCGGCTGCATTTGACATATTAAAAAAGTGCTGGAGAGTCTTTCTCACCATGAGGGGGAAGTGGAAGATAAAGTTACATCATTCTGTGGGTGGAATATTCCTTTAAAAGAGGGGCTCAGTCATCAGATGTCCAATATTCAGTGTAATAGAGGTCTCCAAGTCTTTTCAAATGAATTTAAGGAGCCATTGAGGGAAAATCTAAGCTTTTCAAGCCTAAAACTTCCTTCGCCCATCTGTTGTGAGATGGAGGATGAGGATGTTTGATGAGAGTCCTGGCCAGCAGGGTGAGAAAGGCTAGAACAGTCTGTATGACGTCAGAATAAAAGGCTGCAGGGGGGACACCAAACAAAGCTAAGTGAGGAACAGGAGTGATGATGTGCGAAGAGTTTTGAAGATTTCACACCAGACAGCCTGGGACAGGACCAAAACATACGGTTGGCTGGAGATTGTTACGCTGTGATGAATCCGGGACAGCCTCAGATTAGTGTAGTGGGCATGTGTATAACTTTACATTGCAGGAGGCCGTGCCTCCACAAGTGGAAGAGGAGTGAACCATCTTTAGAAGCTGTTGCCAGTAATCCTGAGACAGCGGGGTCCCGAGCTCCTGCTCCCATGAGTCCTTGGGTCCGGATGCTGGGGAGTTGGTAGTGGAATTAATGAGGCAGTAAATGCTAGAAATCAATCGTTTTTGTTCAGGATCAAGAACCAGTAGCAAGTCAACCAGGATTCTGGAGGACGACGAGGAAATTTAGGATTCTGATTCCGAATAAAGTTTCTTATCTGGAAGAAATTCTTCTGAGAAAGACATAAAAGTCCTGTGGTTATAAAGGTCGTTAAATTTAGGTGTCCCTTTGTCAAACCAAGTATGAAGGTTCAAATCAGAACAGGAGGGCAGAAAAGGAGATTGTTTTGGGGGGGGGGGGGGGGGGGGTGTCTGGGGCTCTCAAAAGAATTCAATCCTTATGTGAGCGATGTGATTTACACTGTTTTTAGTCATTTATTTACTCATAATTTGATGTCTTCTCTTGTCAAACACGTTTGTTGGTTTTTTTACGTTTCCTTTTTTAAAATAAAGATGTGAGGATGATGATGATGATGAGGAGGAGGAGGAGGAGGAGGTAACCCGGAAGTGTTCCGCAACTCTGGGCTAGCTGCTTTCTGAGCTCCGCTGTTAGCAGGAGGACGGGTGTTGTGAATATTTCAGCGTTTCATCAACAATGTCTTCAGTTCATCATCTGAGACAGTTTATCTGCGCGCGACTAACAGCTGCTGCTGAAGAAATATTCTCAGAGTTTGAAAAAACCATCGTCCGGTACGAAGACGATGATCGTCCGCGCAGACTGCTGGATATCAGCTGGAAACCAGGAAGAAACTTCCACACAGCAGGTATGAAACTGGAAGCTGACACTCGGTTACTTTGTTGTTTGACTAAAAAAACACAGATCTGGTGTGAAATCATGATTAACATGAGAAACATTATTGATCAAACACCTGCCTGATCAGCACGAGCCACACATGATCAGGCTGTTATTTATCCACCAACACTTCATGCCTGATGCTAAATGCGTCTCATTTATCTCACTTCTGTGTTAAATGTGTTCCACGAGCCAGACAGAACCGTGGCCCCGCCCGGGACACGGCGCCTTTGAAGCCCCCGCTCCCCGTTTGTGGAGACCCCTTGCTGCTTTCAAACCACTTTCCCTTCTTATTTTAGTCACAAGCTACCTTCTACAGTTGGATTTTTATAGATGGACATGCAGAAGTAAAGTTATGAGCTTTTACTTTCAGCGGAGCTCCGGCAGATGTTTGCCCGGTTTGCAGGCGCTCATCTTGGGCATGACGCTGCATCTGCTGGTGGGTGATAAACTGATTGTCCAGATTTTTTATGTCTGTGATGGGCTCGATCCCCACACATCAAATCATCCTCATCCTCTGCCCAAACGCAGGGTTAAACATTTGTGTATGACATTTATGAAGTTTACAGCAACATATTTACAGGAATAATAATATGCAAAGAGATTTGGTGTTTGGAAGCAGACTCAATGAAGGAACCAAAAATTCTGACTTTTGTGTTAAACTGAAATGCGCCATTAGCCGAAACACACACAAATGCCGATTGGTGTCACTTTGCATCTGAGGGGGACACGCCCCCTCCGTCTCCACCGACGTATAAGCAGATCTGCGCCCATAAAACCAGAGGTTTACAGCTGCCGAGTACCAGAGAGTTCGTTCTGTCCGTCTGATTTTGTGTGTATGTACATAATGTACACATACTTACGTATGTACATATGTGTATAGTCATGGAAAAAAAATTAAGAGACCACCCTTGTTTTCTCATGTTTCTTGGTCATATTAATGCCTTGTATATTTGTCTGGACAAATGTAATGATAACAACAGAAATGGCTCATAAGAGTTTAAAGGTAGAGTCTGAAGTTTCCCCCCTGAAAATAAACGTTACACTTGTGCAAGTGAAATCCGTCTCAAACCGTGGCTTTGGGTTTTTATGCTGCGTTTCATTTTCCTCAGAACTGGGAAGTGGGAACTGGGGGGTGACGTCACACCCGACCAACTTGCGTTCCAGCTCACTGGTTGGAAAACCAGTTAGCAACCTAGCAAAACAACGTGTTTGCTAAGGCTATTGTTATTAGCCGTTGTTGGCACAGCTGGCGTTGTAGTTCACATATACCACATGAAAAATGTGAATTACACTACAGCAGCTTCCCCCCACATCTGTATAAACCAATACTACGTGTACGACTGATTTATGCAACAAGATATTCATAAGAAGTGTAAATAAATGTAACATTACAGGAGCTTCTAAAACTGCTAACACAGGGCGCGGCCATCTTTAAATCTGAACTCGGAGCTGTGAAAGTTCTCCGACTTTCCAAGTGGGAAATCCAACTTCAGGTGGGCGTTCCAGTTGAAACTTCCTACTCGGAACTGGGAATTTCCGACTTCCGAGTTCAAATGGAACGCAGCATTACACGCTTGCCGTGATGAGTTTGAATGCAACTCCACTGCCTGAAATTCGCCCTTTGGTTCTGTTTTGGTGTGTTCGGGACGTTTCCGGGTGGAGATTTCTGTTTATGTTGCCAGCCAATGACAGAGCTAAGAGCATGACACTGTGTGGGAAGAAGCTCATGATTGGAGCAGAAGCCAATCACTTGAACTCTTGAAGGAAAAAGAAAGAAAGAAAGAAAGAAAGAAAGACGACGGATGCACTGAAGAAAAAGTTACAGCTTTAGATAGTGCACGTTGGAAAACCAGGTTAATATTGGTTTGGCTTGTACCTGCTTCTGAGCTCTGAAGGAGGCTTGAAGCTAAATAGGTCGAAGAACGAGGCGGCCATTAGCCTGAGAGGGGGGGCTCAGTTAGATACTGTTGTTTGCAAACAGAAACGGTGGGGGGGACTTCGGGCTCTACCTTTAATTTAAAGGGGAAGTTCAGGATTTTTGACATGGGGCCTAATTTTCAAGTGAACCAGAGTACTACTTATCACTGGAGACAGTTTCATCATATTTCATCCCATTATTCTAGTTCCAGGAGGTCGCTGATGCTAATGCTAATGCTAATGCTAGTGTAAGTCAATAGCAATCTGCTAGCCTGTCATTAAAAACAGTCTTAACCAATCAACAGGACATCCAAGGAAAATCATTTATAACTCGAGACTATCTGTGTAAATAATGTTACAAATAAAACTAACCTGCATTTTGTTGCATTTTGATTGACACTTTACAAAGTTTGACTTCCTGTATTTGGCAGCGGAGTGATGTTTGATGCTGCTACATGCATGAAGGAATCTGATTACACAAATATACAGACAAAACTACGCCCACGTCTGAAAGGCACGAGGATATGTCAGATTTTGAAGACGATTTCAAACTTTTTTTTTTCATCAAACTAGCCGTCACCACATCTCTATGAACCAGAAAACACTGAAAGGTAGTAACACGACCACCCGCAAGCAAAGTGTGTCATTCTGCAGCTGGTAAGAAACTAGTTCCTCAATATGCAATGCAAAAATTGTAATACAAGGATAGTTTTACAAGTTTAACACGACATTTACACAGACAGGCTTGCTGATTTGCCTCAGATCTTCTGTGGAGTGCATAAGATTGTTTTTAATGACAGGCTAGCAGATTCCTATTGACTCACACTAGCATTAGCATCTGTGACCTCCTGGAACTAGAACAGGGATCACCAACTCCGGACCTCTTGGGCCAGTATCTGGAAGGTTTTCAACGTTTCCGTGCTCCAACACATTCAAATGAAATGGGTCCAGCAGCCTTTGAAGTTTGGCACAATGACTCGTTCATGTGGGTCGGGTGTGTTTGCACAGGGTGAATTTGAAAACCTTCCAGACCCTGGCCCAAGAGTTGGTAATCCCTGAACAGAATAACGGGATGAAACATGATGAAACTGTCTTCAGTGATACGTGGGACCCTGGTTCACTTTTAAATGAGGCCTTATGTCCAAAATCCTGAACTTCCCCTTTAAGAACTGATATCAGCCATTTTCATGCTTTTCTTCATAAGTGATTTTAAGTTTTTACATCACTATCTGTGGCGTTGTACAGCCAAAATCAGCTTTTAGGCATTCTAGATGTTCTTTTCTGTCTCGTTTACTCACATGATTCACACCACCATTATTTTTGATGACACGGGTGGTCCCTTCATTTTTCCAGTGCAGAGCTGTTTTATACGGGAATGCTCCAGGACGGTAAAGATGACATCATCAATGATGTTGTTGTGTTGTTTGTTCCTGCAGACCTCCCACAGCAACACGACTGTAAAGAGGAAGATCTTACTGACCAGCAGCTCGTGGAACAGGAGATGAACTCCAGTCTGGACCAGGAGGAACCAGAACCTCCACAGATGGAAGAGGACCAGGAGGAAGTCCACATCCGTCCGGAGGGAGAGCATCTTGCTCTGAAGGATGAGACTGACGTGGATACAGAGTTCACTTTTGAACATGAAGAAAACTTGTCCGAATTTCAGCACACCAGCATCCAGTACGAGGAGGAAACCGATGATTATTTTGGGTTCTTTGACGTCATTGAGATGCCTCAGATAAAGTTACGCAGAACAGGTGCGTAAACCTTCAGTGCTCTTAGTGAACTAATACAAAGTAGGGATTAACCGATTTATAGGGCCAATTCTGATATATTCTCATCAGCCTCAGCCGATACAACCTGCCGATATTTGGGGCCGATACTTGTTTTTTTTTGTAATTCATGGTTTATTTCATTCATGGTTTACGTAACTACAGTCAACACAACATGGCTTTATCATTATACACCACAAATGAAAAGGAGCAGGAAGAAGATAAACTTGTAATACCTGCCCCTTTCTGTACAAGTATTTCTGTCAGGTACTAAAAGTACACCGAAATACTTACAAAAAGAAAAAGGAAACAAATCTAAAGTACGCGTCATCTATTCCAATTAATCTTCCAATGCATGAGAGCTAATTTAATCATTTTTAAACATTTTCTTACACAAAAAAATACTCATGCAACTCTTCAAGATAACATTTTGAGAATTCGATAATTTAACACCTGCAACAGAAATACACATTTCTTTTAGTGTTAACCGACCAAACCTGGGTTTAAAATCCAACCAGCATCTGCAGTCCTCCTCTTCTAATTCAAATAGTTTCTGTAACTGTTGTGGTAAATATTTATTCTTTGCTTTATGCATTATTATCAAAGTCTGAAGCTCACTTAAATCCATTATTTTCAATAAACCTGACAAAATAAAAAGTTTGTTTGTATGGTCTCCATATTCTACTTTATATATTATTCTTACAGCCCTTTTCTGTAACAAAAACAATGGAGTAATTATACTGCTCTTATAAGTATTTCCCCACACAACCAAACAATACATAAAATATGGTAAAATCAGTGCATTGTAAAGCATTCTCAAAATATTGCTATCCAAAATGTACTTTATTCAAAATAAAAAGGTTTTTGGCAACCTTAGATTTGACATATGCAAAATGATTTTTCCATGTTAATTTATCATCCAGCAGAACCCCCAAAAAACCTAACTTCATGCACTCTTTCAATATTCACTCCATCAATGCAAAAAACAATTTCCTCCTGTTTTCTATTGGCAAAAACCATAAACTTAGTTTTCTCCAATACTGCATTTGACTCCCTAATTATTTTAAAAAGATACAGTGAAAAGTAAGTTTACAACTTTTGATATAAAAAAGAACAAAAAAAAATCAAATATTTAAAAAAGAAACGGCGCACTTGTAAAAAAATATCAAATCCAAACATTTAAATGTAATAAAAAAGTCTGTAAATGATGCCGAGTGAGGGTATCGGCCAACACACCCGATGTATCTGCTGACGATACCAGCAAAAAAGGCAAATATTCGTTCGATGTATCGTCTATCCTTCATACAAATAGACCATTTTTGCTATCAGCATGCTATCGTCATGTAGAAATCTGCGAGTGTGTGGAATCTGCACGGCAGGCCGTTAGTGGTGCTGTGATGGAACTCCATCATGTCCGCACGCATGCGTAAAATCCACTCAGACCCGCTGGTTTACGTAGTCCGACGTTGTTGCGTTTCCTGTTTGTGTGTGACGTTAACACGTGTGCGGCGTGAGCAGGTCCACCATCATTTTTGCGTTTTGGACCGTGCAGACGAGAACGCAACAGCGTCGCGTTTTCAGGACTTCCACTTTAGAACGAGTCTTCAGAATAACGTCGTTGCCGTGTGAACGAAAGGCACTTCTGATAAAGTATTTTGTCATTTTTAGCCGCCATCGTCTTCGCGTGAACGGCCCCTGAAGCAGCTGCGTTTGGCCCCGGAGGCAGCGCTGCACAGTTTTTATTGTCTCTTTTATTCTTGCTCTGTTTATTAGGAAACAGATGCAACATTTTGTGATGTTTCGTGTCTCGTTTTGTCCTTCTAGACGTCTCACGTCATTGTATCTGTAAGGAGAAAGAAGATCTCACCAACCAGCAGCTCTGTAACCAGGAGAGGAACTGTAGTCTGGACCAGGACGAACCAGAACCTCCACAGATCCCAAAGGAGCATCGGTCCACCAATCAGGAGGGAGATCAGCTTGTTCTGCAGCAGGAAGCTGAAACTTTTATAGTGACTCGTAATAATGAGGAGAGTGATCAGAATGAAGCAAACGGTAACCAGCTCGTCTCTCACAACTCTGTTCCGGCAGAGCTTCATGTTCAGGAGGCGAACAGGGATGCTGGTTCAGGGTCCAGCATGGCGGACTCTTCAGGTCAGACCGTAAAAATGACCAATCTGAAAAGACTGTGAAAAAGAACATTTGTAGAAAAGCCTCCAAGAAAAAGTCACCAAAGAAGAAGCGTTCCTCTGTGAACGCTGGAGGAAAACCACACTCCTGTAATGTGTGTGGGAAACGTTTTCGTTACAGAACCAGTTTGACGGTCCACATGAGAACCCACACAGGTGAGAAACTGTAAAATACGTGGCTCTGTAATTTCTCTCAGACCCCCACCCCTTGCAGCACTGTGCTGTGCTGGGTCAGCGTGACATTCCCCTACACCCCCACCCTCCCCAGTGTGTGTTTACTTCTGATAAGTTGTTATTCGGTGAAAGGACGACCAACGCTCCGATCAGAGGGGGTTTTTTTGGGCCAAAGGAGTTCAACACAAATTACAGGCCAATATTGAACACATACGTATGTTCAAGCATTCCTCTTTACACCCCTCTCTCATTGTCTAAGACCCCTCCTTGGGTCACTTTGTCCATCCCCCATCAAACGTTTTTCCATGGGGGGAGGTCATCCATCTCTAGGGTGTTCGTTATCTCTGGAAAAGGGCGATACTGTCTCGTCTCACGTGTGATTTAGGGCGCATTCACAAAGCTGTTCGGTTCGAATCGGAGTCCGTTTGCTCGGAAAGTCCGCTTCGTTTGGGGGGGTTGTGAATGCACAAACGGATCTGGAACTGGAACAAACAAGCGGACTTGGTCCGCCTACATACGCGGGTCTCGGTCCGTTTCAAGTGGACTACAAACTGCTGCTTCCTGCATTTGGTTTAGCATGGCATTGTGGGTAAAGGCCTGTTATGCTGGACACAGAAGACGGATACGTACGTAATTTGGTGCATTTTTGAGGGACTTGTTGGTCCGTCACTCGGTGCAGAAGACGGAGCAACACCACCGGAAACCGCGGGGTCAGTGTTGAGCTGTGGAGCTGATATGCAGGAACAAACCAGAGAAGAAGAACAGGAACCGGGAGAGAAACAACACAAAAACCTCCGATGCTAAACAGCCCTGAAGAAGAAGAAACATCTGTAGACATGGCTGTGAGTGTGTCCGAAAATGCACTCATACCTACGTTACTGACACCACACGTGTAAACCGACATCAAAACAGGAAATTAACTATAAACTCAGCACTAAACTTATATATGAACCATCGAAACGCAGAAGACGCATGGAAGTATGAAAACGGCGATGCGTGGCAGTATGAGACTGCAGTACTTTTAAAAATGGCTCGTGGTCAGACGTGGAGGGACACGGAAGTAAAAGCTTTAATCGATATTTGTTCTGATGAAAGTATCCCAGCTCCTCGTAAGTACGCAGAAAAATAAAGTTTGTTTGTGAGCATGTGGAGGAAACGGAAGCTGTGAGAATCTTCTTGTTCGTTGAATGTCGTGTCCTCGCTTACGGTGAATCTGAATGCACCCGTAGATGACGCCATGGCAGCTAAAGTTGCCGTTCGGGTCAATTTAAAGCAATCTTTAGACGTTTCTCAGGTTCTGGATGACATCATATCTCTGTCAGGATTAGACCAGGGAGAGGGAAGTAAGTGATGGAAGTGATGCACGCCTCCCCACCGGGAACCTGCTGCAATGAGGAAACGGGGAGATAATAATGTCGTCCTTCATCCTCCCGCAAGAGATGAAGGGGCCCACAACAAAAACCAGGGACACCTAGTTCCATGTCTGTCTGTGTAAGACTGTAACTAACTTTCTGAATCTCCCACTTGTGTGCAGGTCGTTGTCTGTTCACGTCCAACAAACTGGCTAAACATGGAATCAAACCGAGGCTGGCAAGCGATGCGAGATCCGGTGACACGTGGAAGATGCAGACCTACACCAGAAAACCGCTGCATGGTGGACCACAAGAAGGCAATCTACAGATTACATATTTCATTATTATCAACATTATTATATACAAATATGTGTGTGTGTCTATGTACGAAAAATTGTACAGTTACTTCTTTTTATTGTGTTTTTAGTTACCGTATTTTCCGGACTATAAGTCACACTTTTTTTCATAGTTTGGTGGCTTGTGTGACTCGTATATAAAAATATAAACAATTTAACACATTTTTTTAATCAATTTATATTGATTGACATGAGCCAAGGAGTAAATATTACCGTCTAATGTCAAAAGAGGACGCTCCGGGCTTGTGACAACTATGTTCTGCTCCAAGGACAAAAAAATCCTAAAATAGCCTTATCTCAGCGAGAGGAGTTCATTTTGGACATCTGGTTGTACGGTGGAACAAATCCTCAAAAAACACGTTTATCCTTCTTAGTTATTACGTTTACGGTCATTTACTAGCGTTACTTTTGGAATTGAACTGATTCGATCCGAAAATCCCCCTATTTTAAAGAAATAAATACGACTTATAGTCCGGTGCGACTTATATATGTTTCTTTCCTGTTCATGATGCATTTTTTGACTGATGCGACTTGGGCGGCTGTAGCTCAGGTGGAAGAGCAGTCGTCTTTCAACCGGAGGGTTGGGGGATCGATTCGGGGGGGGGGGGGGAATGTGTTAAATAAATGAGCTGAAACTAACACAGATGCTGAATGTGTCACCTTCAGGCGACGTGGACAACCTGGACGAACTGATGAGGACCTACGGCTGTAGATGGACATCGGCCCACCTGCCCCTGTCCATCTTCCACAACACGGTGGACGTGTCCACCTGCAACGGCTTCGTCCCGTGGAGCCGGATCATGTGGATGGACAAGCGACGAAGACGCTTTCTGGAGCAACTCCTGTCGTCCTTGATCCAAAAACACCCCCGCCTGCCTCGCACCGAGACCTCCGCGCTGGTCGGCGGAGATGCCCCGGAGGAGGAGAGGTGGGGGAGAGGGTGTCTGGGAGATGGACCTGGACCTGGAGCAGAGGAGGAGGTGGGTGTGAGTGTGGGAGGAGTAACCCCCACTGCGACAACTGTCCCTGAAGACAACCACCGTCCACAAAGAGGAAGAAAACGACAACGCAGGTCTGCATCTCATGTCTTCCCCCACATCCGTTGCCTCACTGATGATGATGATGATGATAGCACGGTTTATGATGTCACAGACCCCCCCAACCGAAATAAACGGCAACATCAGCAAAGCAGCACGACCAGGGCTGACATCATTGCTGTTGCTAACGCTTCTCCTGCAACTGCTAGTGCTAATGCTAATGCTAACAGTCATGGTGATAAGAGCAAGAGGAAACGCTGTCAGATATGTCCTTCCCGCAAAGACAGAAAAACCAGCAGTGTGTGTTGCGGATGTAAGAGATACATCTGTCGAGGATGTGCAAGTCTGTGCTGTCCTGAATGTTGCCCATATTAGGGACGTAACGTTTTCATATCACTTCATTATGAGATGGCTAAGTCACAATTATGAGGTCATATCACATTAAAGCAACTACCATCTAAACATGAGATAGTATGAGATATTATCTCGTAATTTTGATAGTATTTTGAGATACCGTGTCATTATGAGATAGCTGAATTATAATTATGAGATAGTATCTCATGTACACAACTTAGCGTTCACATAGTAATGAGACAGTATTTCATAATTTTGATAGTATTATGAGATAGTATCTCATTTTGGTATACTGTCTCATTACGAGATATTGAAATCATAATTTCATTTCATTTCATTTATTTCATTTATATAGCACGTATTTCTACATCCAGCTGGATGCCCAAAAAGTGCTTTACATGGCAGGACATAAGAAAACAAGGCTAAAAACATCTAAACATATAGACACATAAAAAAGAGAAGAATTAATAAGACAATAATAAGAGGGAGAAAAAAAAGATTAAGAAGGGAAAGCCTGCGCCAAAAGATGGGATCTGAGCATGGTTTTAAAAGACGTTATAGACTGCGTTGACCTGAGTTCAAGGGGGAGTGCGTTCCAGAGGCGCGGGGCAGCTACAGAGAACTACAGAGATAATTATGAGATAGTATCTCATATATATAACTTGGCTGTACTATCACATAATGAGATACCATCTCATAATAGTATTATGAGATAGTATCTCATAATACTAAGTAATAGCGAAGTCATATATATAAGACAACTAGGGCTGGGGGGAAAAATCTAGACACTGAAATATCGCGATATTTTCATGTGCAGATTTCTTATAGAGATTCAAAATTGCAATATTGATCTATTTTACCAAAGAAATCTCGCGAGATTTCGTAAGATAACGGTGAAATATCGCGAGATTACCCATTTTCCCCGCGAGATTTCTTGTTTGAACAGCGAAATCTCGCGAGATTTCAATAGTAAAATAGATCGATACCACATTTTTACATATCGATATGATATCAGCATATGACAATATCGTGATATTTCAGTGTATCGATTTTTTTTTTCCCCAGCCCTAACAGCTATATAAGTTTGTTGTTTTTTTTTTCATCAGAGTGGCGGAAACAGGCTTCCATAGCTACCTGACCCCTTCCTGGTTTCTGGTTTACATTATCCTGACTTAAGCTTTAAAATGAGTTCTTATAAGAGTCTGATTTTATTCCGTGTGCTATCGCACACATCTTGTAGTGTGTGAAGTTACATTTGATAAAAATGTCATTTTTTCGTATTATGTTATTTATGTTAACATGTCCTTTTTTTTTTTTTTTACAAGGTTTCATTTGTTAAATGCAAGTGAACATAGTTTAAGCGTTGAATAAAAACAGAAAGTGACTAAGTAAATAAATAAATACAGAGTTGTATGGGCCCAGACTAAATTATACTGGAAAATTTGCTCCAAGTGTGAGTGCGCCACCTGCTGGTGGGGAGGAATTGAAGTTGTGGCTACCACGTTTAATCTCAGTAAATTGGGTATTCTTGTTATACACATTATTCAGCATATTTTATATGAAATGTTTAATGTTCAAATTCCCAGGAAAAGATGTTATCTACTTGTTTTACCAGCCAAGTTTCGTGTTGATGCAGTAAATTTGTTCGCTGGACTGTTTAAAACTGCACAAACTCTAAAGCTGTGAAACTCAACAGACTTATGTGAGCAATGTGATTTATGTTTTTTTGTCATTTCTTTACTCATAATCTGACACTTTATCTCCTCAAGCATATTTGTTTGTTATTGTATGTTGTGTTTTTGTAAATAAAGACGATTTGAGGGGGGAAAATTTAACCTGGGAAGTCTACATCTGTCCAAATTTATACAGACATATCAGAGTCTGCAGATGATCAGGCAGCGGTAGCCATGTTGATCTGGAGTTCAGAGTCTGCAGTGGGAAAGCGGGAACTGCTGGCTGTCGGTGTTCACAGGGGAAATGATCACACTTCTGTGGGTGGAAGACACAAAAGCGTCAAATCATTGATCTGCTCTGGTTCAAGCGCTGCTTTATCACGTATGCAACAGGTCACCATTTATGCACATAAGTGGTGACATTTATGTGGGAGTTTTGGATTTTTAATTAGCTTCAGTTTTTATTTAGTTTTGACTTTTTGTTTTTCAATTCAGTTACTTTTAGTTAGTTTTTTTTTAGCAGGTTTGCTAAAAACTGGTTAGTTTTTATTAGTTTTTTTATGCTTATTTTTAGTTTAGTTTTTATTAGTTTCAGAGTTAGTTTTAGTTTTTTCGGGGGCTTTCCCTCGTATATTGTAGGTATTTCCCTGGTGACATTCAATTATCAGAAAGTCACTGGGAGTAAAACCAGTAGAGCAAAGTAAACAGATTAAATAGAAATAGATTTCATATAAACTTAAAAGGCTTGTGTATAAAATACATTTATAAAGACTAAAACTAAGTATATTTTTGCAGCAATTTCAGTTAGTTTTAGTTAGTTTTGTAAAGACAAAATACAGTTTCAGTTAGTTACAGTTTCTACTTAAAAAAAAAGCTTTCATTTTTATTTTTAGTTTGTTTTTATTTTTCTAAAAAGTGTAATGGAAACCCAGCGGAGGTGATTGCGATATGCCAGGAGCTGCTACCGTCGGAGCGGGAGAGGATTCCAGATGCAGAGGATGTGGCTCATCGTCAGGGGAAACGACACCAGAACGTCCAGAGGAAAGGTCTACGTTTTGCTGAGGATTTAGCGAAGGAAGACCGGGATCTGCGTCTGAGACTACGGCCGGCCATCAAACAGGCTCGTGATGAAGGCAAAGCAGCGTATTTCGTGGGAGGAAGAGCTTTTATAAACGGTTCAGAGATCCATCTATGAACGGTTGTTGCTACACATCTGTTAAACCTGGGTAACTACTCAGTGAATTTGCTAAGTGTAAAATGTTAATCATACATTAGTTGTTACAGCATTTTTTTTTCTCTGTTTAAAAGATTGAAAAAAAAGGTGGTTTACTTTAAAAGCTATTTTATATTCGTTGTAATTGTTCCCTATCTAGACAAGGTCTGGTTAGATGTTTAATCTGTCTCCTTTGGGTGCTGATCTCGTTGCCACGGAGTAGTTTTCAGTGCATAGTAAATCCTGCATAAGCTTAAGCAGATAAATTTATCTCTTTAGTACCTTTTTCTTTTCATTTAAACATTTCCTTATCCTTTGTCTCTCTTAACACTAGGGGGTTACATATTACATACATATACATATACATGCATATATTAATTTCTGGAGATCCCAGTTCTGTATGGTTTTCTCATGGTTCTGAACGACCTGCTGGAGTTGCTACGTTAATAAACAGCTTTCAGGGTGAAGTTCTCATCACTGAACGTGATCCGAATGGACATTACATCTGTCAAATAATTAGACTCAATGACTCAGTATTATTTGTTACCAATATATATGGTTATAACACAAAACTTGATAACAATAGCTTGTTTCTTTCTATAGAATCGATTATGGATGACTGGTTAACTAAATATCCAAATGCTTTATTGTTAGTTGGGGGAGATTTTAACCTTTGACAATAACTAGGATAAATTTCCTTCTGCTCAACCAATTAATACTGTGGACAACTTGAAAACTTTTATGGATAAATTTAATTTGATGTCTGGAGAGTGAAAAATCCAAACAAATCTTTTACATGGAGCAGTAAATTAGGTTCTAGACAATCTCGGCTGGATTTCTGGCTTATCTCAGAGAATTTTGATAAAGAGAATGTTAATGTGAATATTGGGGCCTCTCCATTGACTGATCATAAGACAATATCTATTACTATATGTTTAACTCCTTTATAAAAACCCACCATTAGCTCATACTGGAAAATAAATACCTCCTTACTAAAACATGATGACGTTAAAGTTACATTAAAGGATAAAGGATTGATAATTGGAGGCCAATAACCTTACTAAAAACAGATTACAAAATCTTTGCTTCAATATTTGCCAAGTGTCTCAAAAAAGTTTTGGATTCAATAATAGATGAAACCAAATCTGGCTTCATGAATGACAGACACATAACAAATAACATTAGGTTGGTATTAGATATTTTAGATTATTCAGATCAGATTGATAATGATGGTTTCATAGTATTTTTAGATTTTGAAAAAGCATTCGACACTGTGGAGCATCAGTTCATTTTTCAAACTTTAAACAAATTCGGTTTTGGCAAATATTTCTCAAATGCAATAAAAACTTTATATAAATTTGGTAGCAGTTGTATCAAACTCTCAAAGGGAACCTCTCCAAGATTTTCTATTAATAGGGGGATTAGACAAGGCTGTCCTGCCTCTCCCTATCTCTTTTTATTAGTCGCTCAGCTCTTGTCAAGCCACATTAAAATAAGTAAAATAAAAGGTATCTCCCTGTTTGGTAGAGAGCTTGTTTTAACTCAATTAGCAGACGACACAACGTTATTCTTACAGGATAAATGGCAAATCCCCACAGCTATTGATGTAGTTAGTTGTTTCTCCAAGGCCTCTGGTCTTTCTTTAAAAGTGAAATGTGAACTTCTGGCTATTAAAGATTGTTCCAGATCTTATATTTGTAATATTCCAGTCAAAACTAGTCTCACATATTTAGGAATAGTCATCACTAAAGATGAAAAAGAGAGGATTTCCTTACATTTTCAACCTATTATTAAGAAAATACAAAAAAAAAAACTTAATCAATGGCTTTTGAGAGATCTGTCATTAAGAGGCAGGATACTAATTACTAAAGCTGAAGGTATTTAAAGGTTGACTTATGCAGCCCTCTTCATCTTGATAAGAAACATCTGAATGAAACTGACAAGAAGAATGGAAGAATAAGACACACCACTTATGTAAAACAATCTAAATTTCTTAGATTTTGACACTCTATAATACATTTAAAATTAATTGGTTGAAACAAATGATTAAGAATCCTACTTCAATCTGGAATGTCATTCCGCTCCACTTTCTCTCTAAATTAGGCGGTTTCTTGAGTTTCTCCTGATTTGTAACTTCAGTATCGATAAAATCCCTATGAAGTTGTCTGCCTTTCACCGTCAGGCCTTCTTAGCATGGAGCCTCATCTACAAACATAATTTCAGTCCCCATAAATATTCCATCTGGAAAAACGGGGATATTCTATTTAAACACAAAAGCATTTTTCTGGAATATTGGATTAACAATGGAATTATTTTTGCTCGATTTTTTAATGAAGATGGCCACCTCCTCACGTATGATGAATTTCTGTGTAGATCTAATATCCCTGTTACACCAGGAGACTTTGCTAAAGTGATGGATGCTATCCCTTCTGGAGTTCGCATGTTGTTTAATCCGCAATCACACGCTGTTTGTTCAAAAACATCTATTTTGTCTCCATTGGATACTGTTGTTTGCAAAATGTGTTTCTCAACTCCTCCCAAAAACAATAATAGAATAATAAGATCTTTATTCCAAAACAATCTTAGAACCTTCCCACATGTTTTCCCTTATTGGAATAAATTTGTGGCTGATTTGCCTTGGAAAAAGATCTGGCTTTTACCAAAGCAGTTTTTAATTATTAACAAAATCAAAGAGATTTCTTTTCAAATTATTCAGAAGTATTACCCTGTTAAAACTTACATAAAATCTAAATTTAAAAAAGACATTGAAGTAAACTGCTGTTTTTGTAGCAATTATCCAGAAACTGTCATTCATTTGTTTTGGAACTGTCCATATGTTGAATATTTTTGGTTAAATATCTGTATGTTTATTTGTTTTAATATTGAATCAAATTTCAAATTATACTGGAGGAATGTATTGTTTGGGCTCATAGAGAATAACAATATTTTAGACCATTCAAAAACATATATTATTAATCTTATCATCTTCATGGCAAAATTTCATATTCATAAAAGCAAATTTACTGGGAGAAAACCTTTATATATTGTGTTTCAAAGTGAGCTCAGGCAATACATTTGTTCCATTAAATACTCTCAAAATAAAAAAGCATCTAAAACTAACAGCTTGGAACCATTTTAAGCTGTAATTTCTTTTGTAAAGTTATTCCTGTCACATTTGTTCAGTCCCGCTAGTCTAGTTTGGTCTTATTTATTTATTTATTTATTTTTATTGGTTTTCTTTTTTCCCCACCTTTCTTTTTTAAATTTTTTAAAACATTTTTTTAATTTTTTTTTTTTTATTGCAAATTAACAACATACATAAAAAACATAGAGTACATGTACATATTCTAGGTCCAATCAACGTAATTCACATAGATTGAGATAACTACAGAATGAGGAGCACAAAAAAAGATAAATAAATAAATAATAATAATAATAATAATAATAATAATAAAAAGAAACAATTAGCTTTTCCAACCAGTAAGGTTATTATTTAACTGATATTTGGCACAGAGGATACATCATGTGAAATAGTGCTAAATGAAGTAAAACAACATGAAATAAGACTTAAAAATTAATAAATGAAAAAATTAAATAAAGTAATAATAAATAAATTCAAGTCAAATAAATTCCCGACCTTTCTTATTGTCTCCATGATTTTATTTGTTTGCAATGTATTTTATGAGCAAGATCTGTAGAATCAATCTGTACATAATTGTAATTAACTGATGATGAAATTAAGCATTTTTCTTCAATAATAAAAAATATATATATAATTTCCTTACACACAAAAGAAGAAGAAGAAGAAGAAAGACGTAACCCGGAAGTGCTTCTCCACTCTGAGCTAGCTGCTTCCCGAGCTCCACTGTTAGCAGGAGGACGGTTGTTGTGTTTGATCTTTCATCTGAATATTTCAGTGTTTCATCAAAAATGTCTTCAGTTCATCATCTGAGAGAGTTTATCAGCGCGCGACTAACAGCTGCTGCTGAAGAAATATTCTCAGAGTTTGAAAAAAACATCGTCCAGTACGAAGAAGAGATGGATCGTCATCGCAGACTGCTGGATATCAGCTGGAAACCAGGAAGAAACTTCCACACAGCAGGTATGAAACACACTGATGTTAAAGTTGTTTCTTCATAACTGGAGTTACATTCAGAGACAGAAATGAGGCAGTCACCGAGAGAGAAAATATGAGTATAAGGCGTTTTTGATCGTTATTATCGCATTATTATTGACTCAGTAGCAGCTGAGAAAACTATTATTTTGTGACTTTAATGTTTTACGATGATTCGGAGCATAATAAGTCCCGATGTTCTTTATTTTCTTAATGAAAACGCGACATAACACCGTTAGCAGCTTTCTGTAAAAGGCTAGTTCCGTCAGCAGAGTGAGTGACAGCGGGAACAGCCAATCACGTTACAAGAAACGAAAGCTAAGAGCCAATCATATCAGTTAAACGCTTTAAAGGGCGGGAATAACAGCAGCGATTAATTATTATTGCAGACAAAATACAATGAAACGGAGAAACTGCATCTACAGATTATATTTATGAAATATTTCCACTTGTTTTGTTTCACTTCATCTGGATAAATTCTGTGTACAATGTTAAATAACTATTTGATCATGTTTGTAGTTACATACATATGAGTTTCTTGTTTTCTGTCCAAGGAGAATTATGAATATTTACCTACAGGAGTAGAGGCAACTTCAGTTTAACTTCTTATGAAAGCTTTCATTCATTTTTTTTTGTTAATGTCAGTCAAATAACTTTATTATCCCAAAAGGGAAATTAATTTGCAGCCATGATTTCAAACATAGACATAAACACACAAACCTTTAAAGCTCAACAAAACACACACAAGACTAAAAGGATCCCATTCATGCATACAAACAAATATATGATGGGCTGGTTGATATAGAAAAAGGGCATATGGATTAGGGCTGTAACGATACACAAAATAACAATTTGATTTTAATAATTATTTTTACCCACAATTAGATAAAAATAAAAATATAAAAATTTTTTTTTATAAAAAAAAAAAATATTTTTTTAATTTTTTAATTTTAATATTTTAATAAATTATATAAATAAATTAAAATAAATAAAAAAAGGAAGAAGGAGGAAAAAGAAAGAGAAAAAAAATAAAAAAAAAAAAAAAAAAAAAGAGATAAATTTTTCTAATAAAAAAAAAAAAAAAAAAAAAAAAAAAAAATAAAGAATGGAATAAAAAGAAGGAAAAAAAAAAAAAAAACATAAAGCTTTACAAAACAATGATAAGAAGATAAGAAAGAGACATATGGGGGGGGGGGGTGGGCTGAGGGGAGGAGAGAGGAAGGGGGGGGGAGGGGGGGTGGGGTGGGAGGATGAGAGGAGTGATGGAAAAAGAAAAAAAAGGAAGAGGGAGAGAGGGAGAGAGGGAAGAAACAACTTCATGTTGGAAGAAATAATTTATTATTGTAGGGAAGAAAAAAAAAAAAAAAGAAGAGGGGGGTGGGTGGATGATACTTTTGCAGGAGGAATGTGGTAATAATTATATTATGTAAGGGGAATAAAAAAAAAAAAATTAAATTTTTTAAAATTTTTTTATTGTATTACTTCATAAGGGGCGGGCAGAAGGGGGGGGGAATGTGTGGAGTGTTGGGAATTTCGGGGGGAACCCCACAATATGGGGGTTCGGGGGGGGGGGGGGGGGGGGGAGGGGGTGGGGAGGGGGGGGGGGGGGGTGGAATAGGGGGGGGGGAGGGAGGAGAGGAGATAACAAATATAATAAAAAAAAAAAAAAAAAAAAAAAACAAAACAGAGGAGGGGGGCGTGGCCTCCCCCCCACCCCGCGGGGCGGCCCCACCCGGGGACGCACGCGCGGGGTGCAGAGAGAGATCTATGCGGTGTGGCCTGCGAACGAAAAGGGGTGCGCTCCTCCTGTCTTTTCACTGGTCGAGTGTGTGAGACCTGACATCGCTTCCATCACATTCCCCAGGGGGGAGGGGGGGGGGGGTAGATCCAAAAAGAAGAAGGGAAAATAAAAAGAAAAAAAAAAAAGTATGTGCTGAAAAAAGGGGAGTGGGGTTGTGGGTAGAGGTAAAAATGTAAAGCTATGGGGAAAAAGAAAAAAGTATATTATGGGGAGTGAGGATAGAGAGTGGGGGGGGTGGGGGGGTGTCGCTCTCTGCCGGAAGAAGGGGGGCGGAGGGGCGATGGATTGATATGGGAGGTACGGTATATGGATATAAAAAAAATTATACTGAACAATATAGATGTATTTTGATAAGTATTTAAAAAACATTAAAATACAGTGCAGCCCGGTCTGGATGACGGCTGCGTGGGTGGTAAAACAAGTTCTTGAACATTTCAAATAGAATTAGCAACAGCGTAACTTAATGTTCCTGATGATACATATTATAAATGTAGAGCCTCGAAAACTGTCATAATCTCAAACTGGGACAATTATTGAACTGGTGGATGTAATTCACATGTAGTTTGGGTAGCAGTCATTTTCTCGTTGAATGCTTTTGCCACTATTGCTTTATTCTGGTTTATTTTCTGTCATCATTCATCCTAACATCCTCCGTGCCATCTGTGTCTATTCCAAGTCCCGCTGTGATCGTTGCATGTTGTAATCAACCAATGAGAACGCGTCCTGGATCCAGCGTCTCTGTAATGGTTCAGCGCGACATGCAAATATACAGGACTCACCTTCAAACGAGTAGGAAGCCGCAACATTTGAAATTAATTAATTAATAAAGCCGACGTGACTGTACCCTTGGAAGCAATACTTGGATATCTTTTTAATGTTTTATTTACTAGTAAAAAATGACACTAGTCTTGTATGACTTAACGTTAGGGATGCACGATATTGGAATTTTGGCTGATATCCGATATTTTAAAACTCGTGTGACTTCTTTCTTTCTTTCTTTCTTTCTTTCTTTCTTTCTTTCTTTCTTTCTTTCTTAAGTTTTAGGTAATATATGAATACAGTATGTTTTATTTACGCAGTTTAGTTTTGTGTATCGGCCTGTTGTACTGATCCACCCTCCATACCAGTTGGTGGCAGTAATGCCCTGATGACGGTGGTTGCCAACTACCATAAAAAACTACTAGAAGAAGAAGAAGAAGAAGAAGAAGAAGAAAAACTGGTACCAGGAGTCAACAGGGTCCAGGAAGCATTAAGCAGTAATGACCCGAGGCATTACTAAAAAAGGGGCCCCACAGAAACGGTGGCAAAATTTTATGTCCAGCATGATCCAATTTCCCCAGATCATTGGTAGAAAAATCAAAGATCCAGCAGTGTTTGACGATCGCACACCAGCAGAGAATAAACATATACAAGACACAGAAGCAGCCTTCTCTCCCACCACCTCACCTGGTGGGTCCAAGAGGCATCCCAGTACAGAAGAGCTCTGTACTGGGATGCTCCAGGACGGTCAACCAGCAATGGATGCAAGATGACATCATTTATGATGTTGTTGTGTTGTTTGTTCCTGCAGACCTCCCACAGCAACACGACTGTAAGGAGGAGGAAGTTCTTACTGACCAGCAGCTCCTGAAACAGGAGATGAACTCCAGTCTGGACCAGGAGGAACCAGAACCTCCACAGATGGAAGAGGACCAGGAGGAACCAGAACCTCCACAGATGGAAGAGAAAGGAGGAAAGAACCTCAAGATGGAAGAGGACAGGAGGAACCAGACCCGGACCAGGAGGAAGTCCACGTCCGTCAGGAGGGACAGCAGCTTGTTCTGAAGGATGAGGCTGACATGGAGGTTCAGTTCATTTCTGAACCTGAAGAAACGTTGACAGAAGTTCAACACACCAGCATCCAGAACGAGGAAGAAACTGATGATCAGCTCAGACTGTTGAAAATCATGATGATGAAGCCTCAGATAAGGTTACACAGAATAGGTACGTAAACCTTCAGTGGTCTTACCACCTCTGGGTGAAACTGAGCCTCCCCCCTCAGTCCCCTGAGTTGGACCAGTGGGCAGAAGCGTTTTCCAACCGGCCCAGTCCTTCTCTGAATCTGGCAGCTGAGCTCATGCCTGTTGTACACCAGATCTTTCTGCTCAGCTGAAAGTCATGGAGGCCGTTCACTCAGCAGATTGTCGCCGTGTCGCCTGATTTTTGGTGAGTTTTCTGCCTCACGAGTCCTTGAGGTGAAAATCAAACACGGCTGATATTTTTTGCCTCGCAAGGTGAAAAACTCGACAGGAGATCTAACGGCCAATCAAAACACGTCCGCAGATCACATGATTCCAAGATGGCAGCTCACGGTGATGCAGTCCGTCACATTTTAGAGGATAAATTGGTGGAAACACGTACAGACTAGACCTGCTTATATGATGTTTCGTCAGACTTCAGAAACTTCCATCCAGATTTCGTCTCCAAGTTTCATTCATTTTCTTACATGACTTCTTCTTCTTTCCAGTTTAATGACGGTTGGCGAACTCAAAGGTGCATTACTGCCACCAAGTGTTACGATTATACTATAGTAGAGTAGTTTGCATACGATTTACTTAATAAATCGACAAAATAAATAAAAATTAAATACAATAACACAATTCAGTCTTTAAAACATCCTCAAAACTTTTCTGCATTCGGACTTTGGATCTTTTTGCAAAATATCAATCAAGTCTTCTAATGTGACGATGGAGGGCTGCCATCTGGAAATCATGTGATTTGCGGACACGTTTTGATTGGCCGCTGCATCTTCTACCCTCAGCAGAGCTCAAGTTGAGCGCACACGGTGAGTTTTTCACTTCGCGAGGCAAAAAATATCAAACATGTTTTATTTTCACTTCAAGGCCTCGTGAGGCAGAAAACTCACCAAAAATCAGGCGACACGGCGACGACCTGCTGAGCAAACAGCCTCCGATGATTATTAGCTCAGCAGAAGCTCTCGTGTGCGGCAGGCATCAGCGTAACTGCTGTAACCTGGTGTTTCCAACTAGCACCAACTAGTGGACAAATTTACTCAAGGTTTTTTTACAGTTACGTTTCATGACCCGCACATTCGGATCGAGTACAAGCGAGAACCCAGCCAATGTGTCCGTCCAGCCAATAGACGCATTCGGACAGAGAGGTTGTAAGAACGCAGTTCCTATAACTGCCTGGCTCGAGTTTAGCTATAAGAACTACCTTCCCAATAAGTTTGTGTTCACACATGTCGGAGGACCTTGATGGGGACCATGTTTGACGCAATCGCCTGCGTCAGAGACAAATTTATGCCCCAGATAATCTGATACAAAACTGAGGTTTCTCGTCTCTTTTATTCAAAACTATTATAAAAGCTAGCTTACCAGCTTTCCATCATCACGGTCATATGTATCACATAACGGAGCAGCCCCTTGTTGGAAAGCTGCCCTGCTAACGTCTTGTTTACCTTTCATTGAAGTACGCCCAGACACTAGTGGACGGACCGGGGTCGGAACCTGAGCCATTGGGATGCATCGATTTAATAGATTTAATAATGAATTGGTACGCTCCTACTGTAATACTTCTTGTTATTACGATCTCTGTAAATAGTTGTAACAGCTGTGGGACTTTTTGATTATGGCGGGGTGACAGAAGCAGAGCTCACGTAAGGGGCGCGGCTTGCCAGTTCTACCAATCACCAAACATCTACGTATTTCAGTTCCTGTGGAACCCCGAAAAGACCCTGCCTCGGAGTAGAAGCTAAAAAGGTTCCAGGAACTGAGGGACGTGGTCCCTAGTTCCTATGTGTCTGAATGCGCCAAAAAATGCCCTGGTTCTCAAAAAGGTTCTAGGAACTCCAAAAAGGTTCCTACAGTCTGAAAGCACTGATTGTTATCACCACAGCTACAAAATTTTGCATGGAAAACTGGTTTTATTGTCTCTCTTATCCTTGTTCTGTTTATTAAGAAAAAGATTCAACATTTTGAGATATTTCTTGTCTCCGTTTTGTCCTTCCAGACGTCTCACGTCAACGTATCTGTAAGGAGAAAGAAGATCTCACCAACCAGCAGCTCTGTAACCAGGAGAGGGACTGTGGTATGGACCAGGATGAACCAGAATCTCCACAGATCACAGAGGAACTGGAGCAGCAATCCACCAATCAGGAGGGAGATCAGCTTGTTCTGCAGCAGGAAACTGAAGCATCTATCGTGACTCCTAATAATGAGGACAGTGATCAGACTGAAGCAGAAGCAGATACAGAGCAGATGATGGACAGCACAGACAAAAGTGGCAATAACAACATGGCTAACTCTTCCAGGTTGGACAGTTACCGTAAAAAAGACAAATCTAAAAAGTCTGATAAAAGTGGCATTTGTGGAAAGGCCTCCAAGACAAAGTTGCCAAAGAAGAAATCAGAGTGCACGAGTGAAAAATTACATTCTTGTAATGTGTGTGGCAAATGTTTTCCTAAAGCGGCAAATTTGACTATTCACATGAGGACCCACACAGGTGAGAAACCATATTCCTGTCAAATATGTAAGAAAGGTTTAAGCAACAAAACATCTTTGACTGCTCATATGAGAATCCACACAGGTGAGAAACCTTATTCCTGTGAAACATGTCAGAGAAGTTTCACCAACAAATGTACTTTAACTGCTCACATGAGAACCCACACAGGTGAGAGGCCATATTACTGTGAAACGTGTGGGAAAAGTTTCCGCCAAAGCCAAGTTTTGGCTTTACATTTAAGAACCCACACAGGTGAAAAACCATATGCTTGTCAAGTATGTGAAAAACGTTTCGGTGAAAAAAGCACTTTCAATTACCACATGAGAATCCACACAGGTGAGAAACCATATTCTTGTAAAGTATGTGGGAGAGGTTTCTCTCAAAATCAAGCTTTGACTAAACATGTAAGAACCCACACAGGTGAGAAACCATTTACTTGTAAAATATGTGGGAAAGGTTTCTGCCAAATTCCATCTTTGAATTCCCATTTAAGAACCCACACAGGTGAGAAACCATATTCTTGTAAGACATGTGGAAAAGGTTTCTCTCAAAGTAATAATTTGTATAGCCATATGAGAACCCACACTGGTGAGAAACCATATACTTGTAAAATATGTGGGACAGGTTTCTGCCACAGTCCTTCTTTGACTAATCATATGAGAATCCACACAGGTGAAAAACGGTTTTCTTGTAAAATATGTGGAAAATGTTTTAATCTAAGCAAACACTTTAAACTTCACATGACAACCCATGAAGACGAGAGACTTTAATCCTACATGTGGTAAAAGTTTCATAACCAGGAAGGATCAGGGACCATGTGGGAAGTCATAAATTAGGGTTGTGCCATCCTAAATTCCTTTTATTTTCCATCTTTAGCTTTTAAAAAAAGACTTTGGTGGATTGAATACCACATTTTCAAGATAAACATAACTTGCATTTAGAGATAATGAAGACTTTTTTTTTTTTTAACCATCATTAGCAGTTTTTTACAAATTTTAGTACCAGCACAATGAGGTACAATGAGGTTGTACAGCTCATTTATTCTTAACTACTATAAAAGCTAGCTTACCAGCTTTCACTCATGTCTTTCATTTGTATCCCGGACCGGCCCCCAGCTGTATAGCTGCCTGTTAACATTGCTATGTTCCAGAAGTGCCTCCCGGACCAGACCAAAAATACTTCTACACCTGTTGTCAGGTATTTTGGTCCACATTTCATAGGTGCTTTAATGTGTCAAGGCCAGTTTCGTCTTTGTTTTGTTTATTATTTTTTCAACCACAATTCAAAAGCATTATTTTATTCAACTGAATTATAATTTTGTAGATTTTATTATTAGTTTCTTTGTTTTGTTTAAAATTACTATTGTGAAATCAGCCTTTTCTTTAATTGGAGGATATGAACAATTTTGAGCACGGCTATAGATGTTCCCATGTTTTTGTATTTTTTGCCCCTAGAATTTAAGCTTTGCTGTTCATTAGTAAAATGATGGGAAAGACATTCTTCATGTAAGAGTTTGATTCAAATCTCAAATTTCTTTGTTTTTTTCTTTTCCTTTTTCAACATCCACATTTTTCTGTTGTCTGTGACAATGACTGTCTAAAGCTGTGCAGTGCCTGTAAAAAGTATTCACCCCCTTGGAGGTTTACATTTTTGCTTTAATAAATCAATCATGTTCACCATAATTTGGCTTTTGTGAAAACTTATTTCTATGAAATAATGACAAATAAAAATACATTGCGTAAAATGTTATTGCACACCATTGCATTCGCTCTTCCATGCTAAACTGATCAAGCTCTGTCAACTTGTCTTGAAACCATTTCTGCGTTGCTTTTGGTAAATGGCCTTCCTGAAAACAAAGTCTTCCAAGCCGTAGCTCTCTGGCACATCAAATCAGATTCTCCTCCTGGATTTCCTGATATTTTGCTGCATTCATTTTACCGTCCACTTTACAGCTTTCCAGGGTTACTGCAGAGAAGCATCCTCACAGCATGATACTGCCACCACCATGCTTCAGAGTGGGGATGGTGTGTTTGCTGTCCACCAAACATGGCGCCTAGTCTAGTCTGATGACCAAAAAGCTCCACTTTGGTGTTATCAGACTAAAAGGATCTCCTTCCACCTGGCTATAGATTCTCCAACATGCCTTTCGGCAAACTCTAGTCGAGCCTTTTCTCGACTCATTTGTTCGACTCGGTGCTGCCTCCTACTCAAGCCGCTGTCTCATCTTGCCCCTTATTATACGTCCTTGCGGTCACAAATCCAGATCGATCGCTGGTGTTTCTTCACAGGAAACCAGTAAAAACGTATTCTCCATTTAGGATAGTTCTCCCCTCGTGGATGAAAGCAGTTAATCTGCTCATTTTAGAGGAGTTACAACAGCTTTACCATCAGCAGCATTATTTCTAACAGAGGAAATTAAATCCAGGTAAATTTATTTAATAAAGTTTACAAGATTTGAAGAGTCTCATGTTAACTTTACCTAATTTCATGGACAACAGCAGATGAAAGACCGTAATATTAAGTTATACACAATAATAAAATCATAATAAAATGAAAATGTCTTCAATTTTTAAAAAAATCAGTCTTTATTGTGTGTTTTCAGTCATACAATTTACAATAGACTGTGAAGAAAGACAAACATACAAATTATACAGACACCTTACATAAATTAGTTCAGTAATTCATTTTTTAAAATTTATTCATGAAAGTGCCCCTGGCATGAAATTAGCATTTTTTGAGGTTTTTGATCGTATATTTTAGTTCCCCAGCCTGCCTACGTCCCCTAAGGGGTTAAATTATAGATTTGTTTCCTTTTTCCCTGGGTGTGTCTGCCTACATGGTGAAGTTAGCGTTCACAAATGGGCTGATTGCTAGTTCGGTGTATTTTACTGTGGTGCGGCCTGTGACGCCATGACTTCCAGCCAATTACCCTCCTCCCCCAAACTACACTCTCCAAGTCCCTCCCTCCCAGACCTACGACGACAAACCGACATCATGGCGTCCCGTCGCATCAGAACTGCTCTGTACCTGGCGTACGAAGGACAACACCAATCTTTCTGTCCTCCCCACCGAAAAGCTTGTGGATGATTTCATTTCTGCAGGAATGTGCCGACCAAACTATCAGAAAATCTCCCTGCAGCTTCGTCTCCTCCTCAGGAGGTTAGAACGGCTTCCAGCCCCCCCACCAAGAAACACAAAGTTTCTAATAAATGTTTCTCATCATGTTCGTGTCTTTTATCTCTGAGGGAAACTGAAGTTTGTGATGATTCCAGGTCAGAATTCTTCCCGTTGTGTGCGAGTGCTCGGCTGCGTACATAGGCAATCAGGCCTTCATCATCATCATCACTGTTTCTGTACCAGTCTGGTCAGATGAAGAACGAGCAAAGCTAGTTAATATATCTTTAGTACTAACTAGTAACTGAATTCGGGTCATGGGTGAAGTCATTAATTCAGGGAAACTTGTTGCTGGAATATGATGCTGTTTTCTTCTTAAACTGGATTCATACTCACATCTGCATCTGTGTCAGGTTGGTGATGCCGTCACCGCCGTACATCCTGCATAGATCCACAGAGGCTCAATACGAACTTCTTCCAGCCTGATGTGCGGCCGTGTTCAATAGAACACTACTCTATTTTTACTCCAACACGAATGTGTGGAGAGGCGTGTGTCTGCAGGTTACTGCTGAGTGTATGGATGAATGTCTCCTGGTATCTCCATATCACTCCGCTTCTTCTTCACGAGAGCACGTTTCAGCAGATGAGGACCATAGAGACTCACTGACAACAGAGGGACACGGTAACAAGCGTGCTTTCTGGTCCCGCCCACTGAACCTCGGTCATTGTACGCCAGTGCTAACAGTAGTGCTAACTAGGAGGGCGGCTATTCTACGACAAGGCTGAGTTACGGCGAACGATCCTTTCATACAGTATAGAGGTACTTAGAGTCTGACTAAAAAGAGACCAAAAGTCACCGGGAATGTCATGCCACTGGCACTTTAAAAACATTTAGATTTTTTTCATTCAATCGTTCATTTTCTGTACTGCTTATCCAGTTCAGGGTTGCAGGGGTCACTGGAGTCTATCCCAGTTTTTCCCAGGACCAACACAGAGAGACAGACAACCATTCACACTCACATTCATTCCTAGGGACAATTTAGTGATCATTTAATCCAACATGCATGTCTTTGGATGGTGGGAGGAAGCTGGAGTACCCGGAGAGAACCCACGCATACATGGGGAGAACATGCAAACTCCACACAGGAAGGCCACAGTTGGAATTGTTCCAACCTTCCCCAGTTGGGGCTTGAACTAGCGACCTTCTGACTGTGAGGCTGCGGGTGAAATTACATTCACCTTTATTCAGTTTCGGTCTGATAATGACATTTCTTTAACAGGAAAAGAAACAAGGGTGTTGAGATTGTTATTGTGCATCAGTGTAATCGGGTGTACAGTGACATCGGCACTGACTGACAGCTAAACTTTATCCATTTTGCATTGTACTTGTACTGTGATTCACTCCAGCCAGGAAAAAACAGTCCTGTCCTCTTGTATTGACCCTTCCTCTCTTTCTACGGTAATGTTTCTTTGCCAAATCCGCCATGGTGTGCGTTCAAAACACCCGCTGTGTTCATGTCTGGTTCATATTCGTTTGCTAGTCTGTGACACGGTACATAACTGATAGTCGGCTGCAACGTCAGTTTCTGAGCCTCGAGACACCGCTGAGCAGTGATGCCTTGAAAATGCTCATAATGAATGAATGAATGAATGAATGAATGAATGAATGAAGACCTTGGATGAAAAGTTGGCCATTGTTATGATCTTAAATTTAAAGTTCATAATCTGAAACATTTTTAGATTTTTCAAGACCCCACAAGAACTCTCATCCATGTGGGTTGCCACGTGAACTTGTAAGGAATCCCTTTGACTAAAACATTTTCCGCATATCTTTACAAGCAAATGGTTTCGCACCAGTGTGGTTTCTCACATGTTCATGCATTTTATTACTTTGAAGGAAACCTTGTTCACATATTTAATGAGAATCTTGTTTCCCACCTGTGTTTGTTCTTGTATGTTTAGTCAAAGCTTGAGTTTGATGGAAACGTTTCCCATGTTTTACAATGATACGGTTTCTCTACTGTGTGGGTTTTTGTATGTCTGGTCAAATTGTGACTGAGACGAAAACTTTTTCCACATATTTTACAAGAATATGGTCTCTCTCCTGTGTGGGTTCTTGTATGTTTAGTCAAACCTTGAGTTTGACAGAATCTTTTCCCACATGTTTTACAAGAATACGGTTTCTCACCTGTGTGGGTTCTCATATGATCATTCACGTGAGAACTTTGAGAGAAACCTTTTCCACATATTTTACAAGAATATGGTTTCTCTCCTGTGTGGGTTCTCGTATGTCTGGTCAAATCTTGACTGAGACGGAAACTTTTCCCACATATTTTACAAGAATACGGTTTCTCTCCTGTGTGGGTTCTTGTATGTCTTATCAATTCTTGACTGAGACGGAAACTTTTCCCACATATTTTACAAGAAAACGGTTTCTCGCCTGTGTGGGTTCTTGTATGTTTAGTCAAATCTGTCTTGGAGCGGAAACTTTTCCCACATGCTTTACAAGGATATGGTTTCTCACCTGTGTGGAATTTCATGTGATCAGTTAAATCTTTTTCCTGCATAAGATAATTCCCACTCTCATTACAAGAATGTGGTTTTTCATTAGTGTACTCAGAGCAATGTTTCTTCATTGGTGACTTTTTCTTAGGATTTTTAGATTTGTCATTTTTACGGTAACCCTCTGACATGAAAGAGTTTGCCATGTTGTTGTTATGACTAGTGTCTGTGCTGTCCATCATCTGCTCTGTATCTATAGTGGAGCCTGAACAAACATCCCTGTTTGCTTCCTGAACATGAAGCTCAGCCAGAAGAGAGTTGTGAGAGAAGAGCTGGTTACTGTTTGCTTCTGCTTCAGTCTGATCACTGTCCTCATGAGTCACTAGAAAAGTTTCAGTTTCCTGCTTCAGAACAAGCTGATCTTCCTCCTGATCGGTGGATTGCTGCTCCAGTTCCTCTTTGATCTGTGGAGGTTCTGGTTCGTTCTGGTCCAGACTACAGCTCCTCTTCTGGTTACAGAGCTGCTGGTTGGTGAGATCTTCTTCCTTACAGATACGATGATGGGAGGCATCTAGAAGGGAAAGGGGACACAAGAAACATCACAAAATGTGGAATCTGCTGAAAAGCAGAGGAGCGCCCCGAGACACATTCAGCTGATACTCTGAGGGGGAGCCCTAAAAATAGTCCCCCATAGTTACATTTAATTTTTCCACAAAGTCCCTGATGTTTTTTTTTCAAAATAAAAATAGGGATGCACCGTTGTGTTAGAAATTCTCTCGACTGCAATGGATGGATGAATCTCACAATGAGATTTAATGTTTGAGCACTGAATGTACGTACCTGTTCCATGGAACCTTATTTTAGGCTTCATCATGATGATGGTCAACGATCTGGGCTGATCATCAGTTTCCTCCTCATCTGTCAACGTTTCTTCAGGTTCAGACTTGACTTGAACCTCCATGTCAGTCTCATCCTTCAGAACAAGATGCTCTCCCTCCTGACTGATGTGGACTTCCTTGTTTTCCTCTTTGATCTGTGGAGGTTCTGGTTCCTCCTGGTCCAGACTGGAGTTCATCTCCTGTTTCAGGAGCTGCTGGTCAGTAAGAACTTCCTCGTCCTTACAGTCGTGTTGCTGTGGGAGGTCTGCAGGAACAAACAACACAAGATCATCTTGACGCTTTCTGGAAGCGTGCTCCATCAAAAACAGATGCTGCATTGAGACGTTTCTGATTTCCGGCGTCCTGGCGTGAATTAATCCGTTGATTAAAACAGCCGTGTCTAGCTCCAAAGGCGCCGCACAAGGAACCGGTGTGCACCTTTACTGATCAGTAATTCCCTATTTCACCTGCTCATTACACATGCTCATCCTTTTCACACAGCAGCATTTACAGTTACGACCCCAAAAATTAGAATATTGAGAAAAAGTTCATGTATTTCTGTAATTCAACTGAAAAGGTGCAATTTACATATTGTTTAGACAAATATGTGAATCAATACATTTCAAGTTGTTGTTTGTTTGAATCTAACTAAAAAAAAGAAAAAGATCTTGTTGATATTATATATATATATATATAAATATAAAACACAGCATATACAGATATATATATATATATATATACATATATATATATATATATATATATATATGTATACACATATACATATATACACTGCCTGGCCAAAAAAAGTCACCACCAAAAAAAAAAAGGTCATTCACTCTAATACTTTGTTGGAGCGCCATTAGCTTTGATTACGGCACGCATTCGCTGTGGCATTGTTTCATTAAGCTTCTGCAATGTCAAAAGATTTATTTCCATCCAGTGTTGCATTAATTTTTCACCAAGATCTTGCATTGATGATGGTAGAGTCTGACCGCTGCACAAAGCCCTCTCTAGCACATCCCAAAGATTCTCAATGGGGTTGAGGTCTGGACTCTGTGGGGGCCAATCCATGTGTGAAAATGATGTGTCATGCTCCCTGAACCAGTCTCACAATTTCAGCCCGATAAATTCTGGCACTGTCATCTTGGAATATGGCCGTGCCATCAGGAAAGAAACATCCATTGATGGAAGAACCTGCTCATTCAGTATATTCAGGTATCAGCTGACCTCATTATCTGAGCTCATACTGTTGCTGAACCTGGACCTGAGCAACTGCAGCAACCCCAGATCATCACACCGCCCCCACAGGCTTGTACAGTAGTCACTAGGCATGATGCTGCATCACTTCACCTGCCTCTCTTCTTACCCTGATTCAAGTTTTTGTGGACTTTTATGGACCTTTTTGGCTCGGGCCCCGGCGAACTCCATTATATGAAAGTTGGGGGGGAAATAAGAAGCCTTCCTGATCGCCGGCTGCATTTGAGATATTAAAAAAGTGCTGCAGAGTCTTGCTCACCATGAGGGGAAGTGGAAAATAAAGTTCCATCGTTCTGTGGGTGGAATATTCCTTTAACACAGAGGCTTTCATCCTGGCGTTTATGTGTTTATGTCTATGCTGTTTTTTTGTAATCATGGCTGCAAATTAATTTCCCTTTTGGGACAATAAAGTTGTTTTGACTTTGACACTGAAAAGTACACAAACACGTTCATAAGAAGTTAAACTGAAGTTACTTCTACTCCTGTAAGAAAATATTTATGACAGAAAATGAAATGCTGTAGTTGTTTTTCCACTCATTTGTATGTCATTACAAACATAACCAAATAAAGTTGTTTAACATCGCCCAGATGAAGTCTGTGTACAAAGTAAAAAATTAAGAAAAAGTGAAAATATTTCATATCAGTAGATGCAGTTTCTGTCTCCGTTTTATTATATTTTATCTGTAATAACGAATCGCTGCTATTAGTCCCGCCTTCGAACGCATTTAATTGATATGATTGGCTCTTCGCTTTCGTTTCTTGTAACACGATTGGCTGTTCCCGCTGTCACTCACTCTGCTGACGCAACTCGCCTGTTACAGAAAGCTGCTAACGGTGTTATGTTGCGTTTTTTTAAATAAAGAAAATAAAGAACACCGGAGTTATTTTGTTCCGAATCATCGTAAAACGTTTAAGTAACAAAATAATTGTTTTCTCAGCTGCTGTTGAGTCATTAATAATGCGATAATAACGATCAAAAACGCCGTACACTCACATTTCTCTCTCTCTCGGTGACTGCCTCATTTCTGTCTCTGAATGTAACTCCAGTTATGCAGAAACAACTTTAACATCAGTGTGTTTCATACCTGCTGTGTGGAAGTTTCTTCCTGGTTTCCAGCTGATATCCAGCAGTCTGCGATGACGATCCACCTCTTCTTCGTACTGAACGATGGTTTTTTCAAACTCTGAGAATATTTCTTCAGCAGCAGCTGTTAGTCGCGCGCTGATAAACTGTCTCAGATGATGAACTGAAGACATTGTTGATGAAACGCTTAAATATTCAGATGAAAGATCAAATACAACAACCGTCTTCCTGCTAACAGGGGAGCAGCTAGCTAGCTCAGAGTGGCGAAGCACTTCCGGGTTACGTCTTTTTTTCTTCTTTTGTGTAAACTGTTGGTTGCCACGCAACGAATCCGTCTGAGAGAATAAATGAAATAAAATAAAATAACTTTTTTCTGTCTTCTGCAAGGGAAACCTGATTATCTGACAAACGTGGACATTTATAAACATTCTATGCTAACAATTACAGTCACGTGGCAGCCAGTTTAATCATTATTATACATTTAGAATATAACAAAATAATAAAAAAAAGTTACTTATCCCTGTATTAGTGAAATTATACAGCCACCCTACAAAAATTAGTTCAGTAATCCATTTATTTATTTAAAAAAAATTAGGATTTTATAACACATGTTTCACAAGAACAGATGAATTAATTACATTTTATTCAGTTTCTGATGTTTCTTCGCCAGGAACAGAAACAAGAATGAGTTACCAGCTGGAAACAACATGAAATGATGTTGTGATGCAAGTTGATGGAGGAACCGTCACTGTCCCGGTTCTGCCGTTTTCCCACACTTTCAACCTGCACATTTGAACCTTTTGTGTGCACTTCCACCAACTGCACATTTAGGACAGTAGTTTTTATGCTGCGTTCAGTTTACCTCGGACGTGGGAATTACATCACATACAAGTTGGGAGCATTCGTGTTGTTGAAGTGGGGAAAATGGGAAAAACGATATGGATGCTGCCAGGAAACATTCGTTTAGATGCCTAACTAGGAAAACAAGCATCTTCATTTTACTAATCACTTATATCACACTCAGTTATGTGGAGATGTATTAGTGTAATTTCAAGCATCACTGAAGTTTAAAAAGGAAATTAAAAAAGAAAAACTCTGTTTTGTTTTGTTTTTTAGCCTCGTTTGAGTTATCAGAAGGGATTTAACAGCAAACCACATTACTTATTATTTTTAGCAGTAAAATTTACCACTGTTACATTATTTAATGTTTTAAACATGCTCACACTTTACAGACTTACTACAGGCAGAGGTTGCAAATAACTACGTTTAACACTGATGTGTTCATGCGACACAAGAATGTTTGGATAAATATGAATGTTTATTATTGGGTTCAATAAGTGCTGATATGGGGGCAGCATCTTTAGTGGGAGAAGTCGGAGCTGGTGCTACCCTGAGTTTCCAAGTAGGAAATCCGACTTCGACTGGCGTTCGGATTGTATTTCCAACTGGGAAGTTGGAAAATTTGACTTCCGAGTTTAAACTGAACGCACCATGAGTGCAGGTGTCGGGACGAGGTCATTGTTGATGAGTTCTGCCGTGTGCATCAGTGTAATCGGGTGTACCACAACGTCGGCACTGACTAACGTTCCACGTTGCCTCTGATGCAAAATGTGATTAAATCTGTCAGTTTTGGGGTAATTAATGAATCATAATTAAACCCTTTGCACCCCCCACCCCAACCAAAACCGTTCATTCTATTCATTTTGTTGCTAAAGAAGACAAAATTTCCGTGTGACAGTGGGGGGTCCTACCCAGCCAGCATTTCCATGTGGGGCCTATATGGGTTAAATTTTTGGCTGCATTGAGGGACCCAAGTGGGTTTGTCTACGGTTTCCATGGTGACCCCACCTGTGTTTTCCCATATGAGGCCCATTTAACTTAAACTATGAGAACTGCACATTTTCCCAGTTCAAGCCCATTCCTATAGCCTATAAGGGCAAAGGGGGGGGCACCATGGAGACCATGGAGACCATGGACAAACCCACTCGAGTCCCTCATACGAAGCTAAAGTTTAACCCATACGAGCCCCTCATGGAAGTGCTGGCTGGGTATCATATGCCTCTGATGATCATGCGCCCCGGCTACTTGGCCACTGGGATGTCCCTTTGGCTGACTATTGCGCGCGTGACTTTCACCCGGGAGTCTGTGGGATCAAATCCCGTCCCGGCCCTCCACCTTACCACATTCTGGCGTTGTCTGGCAGGATTCATGCAGACAGCCAAGAGAAAAAGGCATAGAGAGAGTTTGAATTAAAAAACTTTCTGTTGCTGTCCAGGGAATTACGATGTTCATCTGTCAAAGTGAGGAAACGACACTCGCTGCATGTTAACGTCTCGTTGAAGCATCACTGTAAGAATGCAAACTCACAACTTTCCGATTCAGCATTTGTATGATACCATGATAAAACCTGTGAAACCGAATAGAAATTCATTCAATATGGCACTTTTCATTCTGAAAGGTGTTTACATGAATCATTTTCATTCCAAAAGAGCTTTTAAACCGAAAGCGATCGGTATATTTGGGTCCACGTAAACACAGCCATGTGCCCTGGCTAGTTGGATCTGAGATGCACTGGGACACATCTTCAGTGATGTTCACATCGTGCCTTCCAGCCTCTACATTGGCATTGTCCGACCAGCCCCTGAAACTTGGGCCGCTTCCATTTGCCTCCTCCAAGCGATCCTGCCAGGGAACTGTCAGTTCGAGCAGTAGCACCTGCCTTGTTGAAACTGATGACAGCACAATATCTGCACCATTACATGGACCGGGAACTGAAGCTGCTTCCCCAAGTCAACCTAAAGATCCCAGTCCAGCGCTGAGGTGAGGAGGCCGGCTGCTGACTGCAGCTTCTCTCCAGCCTTGACAAAGGTAATGTTCCTCCTGGCATGTGGTTCCCTGCTGCTGTTGTTCTTGGCCACGGCTTTAGAGATGGCTTCAGCACCTGACTGTGTCGCCAGCGGTAACGGCCCTCACAGAGGGCTTTTGGACAGCTGCTTAGGATGTGCTCCAGAGGGCCTCTCCTGGAGCACAGAGCACAATTTAGGGAATCACCCATGTCCCAGAGATGGAGATTACAATGTGCTACCCAGCCCAGCCAAACAGCACGAACCAAGAAACTGATCCGCCGGGGTTCTGCCTGCCAGATCTCCGACCAGGACACCTTCCTCTCCAATGCGCCGTCCCACCTTGTGGGAAACCGTGTTCCTAGAAGTTCTCTGTCCAAATGCACCTATAGACCCTATTCAGTCTCAACAACACTGTACTTCAGTTTTTCCCCCAGCTGGGAAAACTCGACCAGGTGATTGTGTTTGAGGAGGGCATGCAAGATCGTCTGCATACTGGCTTGTCTGTGTTCAATCTTCAATCAATCTTTATTTATGAAGCGCTTTTCCAGCAGGTTGCACGACTCAAAGCGCTTTACAGTTTAAAAACATTCCCGCCTGCTGCCCTTCATCCCCCCCCCAAATATTAAAGCATGTATATATAATAATAAAAAAAAAACTCCCCAACTCAAGTACATTGATGGGGTTCCCTCACTTTTCCATCTGTACTCAGTCTCAGGTATATTAGAGAAGCCATCTGCACCGGAGCGGCACAGCAACGGTAACCGCAGTGGCCCAGGTGCCCAGGGGAGGCGTGATGGAACACCAACCCCCACCAAGGCACCAGCGGCACTGCATCCAGTCCGCCACTGCCACCCAGGATACAGACGGCCCCCATGAAGAAAGCACTGGAGGGAACAATAAAAGTAATATAAGAACATTAAATAAACATATAAAATACATTAAAACGCTGAATAGAAACATCTAAAAATGCCCAAACAGTAATAAAAAGGCAATTTAAAGACAACCATTAATAAATACCACCGTCTGCACCGGGTTGATGGTCCCACCTCGCTCATTGGGCTTGAAGCTGAAATATTGCCACACCAGGGCTTTGCAATGAGCGTTTCCATGCTCGTCGAAGCGCACGGTGCGTTCCAGTTGTCTTGGGATTCCGAGCAGAAGCGAGTTGGTGACGTCATTACCAGGTATTTTGCGTTCCAGTTGCACCAACTCAGGGAAAAAATAGACGCCTCCAAATTAGCCTTTGTGAATAACGCAGACATGTTACCATGACAACAGCAGTCAATTTCAGTGTGAGTGTTTAATAAACACATATTCACGCTGCGTTTAAAGAAAAGGAGACCCCTGTGAGACTCTAAAATTCAATACTTGAAACTTATGAACAGAAAATATATAGAAGTTCAATAAACAACAATGGCACTGGATGCAGCCACCGTTAAATCTACAATCTTGGGGTCCTCCGCAAATTACGAGCTCGTAACTCGGAAAAACGAGTTCAAGACGTCATTTTCTCCGAAATGTACCACGGAAAAACTTGTCCCGAGACGATTGGAACGCGCCATCGCTTGCTGCGGTCTGTATGCATGTGTGCTTATGACTCCGCCTCCTCTCACGGATACAAAGATCCCGAATGACTGAAAAGATGGTTAACTCCCTTCATTTCATTCTGCGAAGCCACAAACAAGTCCAGGTGCTGAGACGATGCACCGAGTGAACCCTCTCCTCATCCAGCGTGTTTGGAGGCGAGAGACGAGGAAAACAATACACTCATGCACATGGCGATATATATCGAGGCTGGAAAAATGATTGTGTTAATTTTCATTTATTGTGCGATTAATTGATTTACTGATTATGTGGGTAACATAAAACCTTTATCTTACAGAAAAACAGTGATAAGAATTATTCATAATGTGAAACCAAGAGAGCACACCAACAAACTGTATCAAGTCAGGACTCATGAAACTTCAGGACTTAGTGGAGCCACACATTATTAGTTATGTACAAGGCAAAAAAATAAAGTATTAGCGGCAGGTTGGCAGAAGTTGTTTTTAGTTGAGAAGATCAAGAGAAAAATCAGAAGAGAATTACATTTTAAACATCAAATGGTTTGGACTACTTTAAAACAGAAGTGCATTTCAATATGTGGTGTCAAATTGTGGAATTCAGTATCGAGCTTCAGTATCAAGATTTTTTAGTTTAAGAAAATGTATAATAACGGAATACTTAGAGCATATCAAACTGATAAATGATACATCATTTGGATATTATGGAGATGTTTCTCTTTTGTCAGACATGTTGATTTTCAAGTAATTGGCTGACAGTTTTTTTTTTTTTTTTTTTTGCTTTATGTACAAGAAAGGTGCAGGTATAATAAGATTGTTCTTCTTCCTGCTCCTTTTCCATCATGGTAATGTATATGCATTTGATTTGAATCGCTTCTTTGTTTTGTATGAAGGCTGTGCATAGCCATGTGTGAAATAAAAATAAATTAAGTTAAATAAAATTGTCATCCAAGGCCTGTGTGATATGTAGTTTAATCACACATACCAACACTCGTAGCAATCTGAGCCTCTCAGAAAGACTGACAGATTTGCAGCTGTTTATTCAGTGTAATCTATGTGGCCAATGCTTCTTGGGGAAAATGAAGACTTATGTAAATCAAATATAAGACCTTGGATTAAAAGTTGGCCACTATTATGATCTTAAATTTAAAGTTCATAATCTTAAACATTTTTTGACTTTTCAAGACCCCACAAGAACTCGCCCTCATCTGTGTGGGTTGCCACTTGAGCTTTTAAGGAATCCTTTAAACTAAAACATTTTCTGCATATCTTTACAAACAAATGGTTTCTCACGTGATCATTCATTTAATTACTTTGAAGGAAACCTTGTCCACATATTTTACGACAATCTTGTTTCTCACCTGTGTACGTTCTAATATGTTTAGTCAAAGCTTGAGTTTGATGGAAAATTTTACAATGTTTAACAAGTATATGGTCTCTCCCCTGTGTGGGTTCTTGTATGTAAAGTCAAAGCTTGAGTTTGACGGAAACTTTTCCCACATATTTTACAAGGATACGGTCTCTCTCCTGTGTGGGTTCTTGTATGTAAAGTCAAAGCTTGAGTTTGACGGAAACTTTTCCCACATGTTATACAAGAATACGGTCTCTCTCCTGTGTGGGTTCTTGTATGTAAAGTCAAAGTTTGAGCTTGACTGAAACTTTTCCCACATATTTTACAAGAATATGGTTTCTCACCTGTGTGAGTTCTTATATGTCTGGTCAAATTTTGACTGAGACAGAAACTTTTCCCACATATTTTACAAGAGTATGGTTTTTCACCTGTGTGGGTTCTTGTATGTTTAATCAATTCTTGATTGCGACTGAAACTTTTCCCGCATGTTGTACAAGAATGTGGTTTCTCATCTGTGTGGGTTGTTATATGTTTTGTCAAATCTTGACTGAAACGGAAACTTTTCCCACATGTATTACAAGGATATGGTTTCTCACCTGTGTGGATTCTCATGTGAATACTCAAATTTGTTCTTGTAGAAAAACATTTCCCACACACATTACAATAATTTTGTTTTTCACCAGTGTCATCAGAGTGATGTTTCTTCATTGGCAACTTTTTCTCACTGGCTTCTCCATGAATGACACTTTTACCAGACTCATTAGATTTGTAATTTTTTTTGGTAACCGTCTGACCTGGAAGAGTTAGCCATGTTGTAATGGCTCGTGTCTGTGCTGTCCATCATCTGCTCTGTATCCATAGTGGAGCCTGAACAAACATCCCTGTTCGCTTCCTGGACATGAAGCTCAGCCAGAAGGGAGTTGTGAGAGAAGAGCTGGTTACTGTTTGCTTCTACTTCAATCTGATCACTGTCCTCATGAGTCACTATAAAAGTTTCAATTTCCTCCTTAAGAACGAGCTGATCTCCCTCCTGATTGGTGGATTGATACTCTGGTTCCTCTTTGATCTGTGCTGGTTCTGATTCAACCCGGTCCATACTAAAGTTCCTCTCCTGCTTAAAGAGCTGCTGGTTAGTGAGACCTCCTTCTTCCTCCTTATAGACATGTTGACATGAGACGTCTAGAAGGACAAAGAGAAACAAGAAATATCACTAAATGTTGAATGTGTCTCCTAATAAACAGAACAAGGATAAAAGAGACAATAAAAGTTGGTAAATTTCCACAGAACTCGATACCAAATTCAATACCACGGTCATTGTCTCACACTCAAAATAAGACAAAATTACTTAAAGAGAAACATTTCAGTGAGATATAGGAACTTGTTTTAAGGCAAATGCATCTTATTTAAAAAAAATCTTATCAAGAAAATTTGACTTGTTCCATTGGGATTTTTTTTTTTTTTTTTTTTTTTTGGCTTATTACAAACAAAAAAATCTTGTCAATTCTTGAAATAAGTACAAATACGATTTTCTTTTTATTACAAACAAACAAACAAACTTCAAGAATTGACAAGATTTTTGCTTGTAATAAGCAAAAAAAATTGCCAATGGAACAAGTAAAATTTTACAAGTGAAATTTTCTTGATAAGATTTCTTGAAATAAGATGCATTTGTCTTAAAACAAGTTCCTACATCTCACTGAAATGTTGCTCTTTAAGTGATTTTGTCTTATTTTGAGTGTGATGAGATATTTTGACTAGAAATTAGAAAAATACACTTGGTAAGATTTGAGTTTTTTGCAGTAATCCGTCCTCCTGAAAAACATCTACATCGGTCTCTGTATCATTAGTTCACTAAGACCAGTGACGGTCTACGTACCTGTTCCATGGATGTTCAACAATCTGGGCTGATCATCGGTTTCCTCCTCGTACTGGACTCGTTCAGACTTGCACTGAACCTCCATGTCAGTCTCATCCTTCAGAACAAGCTGCTCTCCCTCCTGACCGATGTGGACTTCCTCGTACTCCTCTTTGATCTGTGGAGGTTCTGGTTCCTCCTGGTCCAGACTGGAGTCCATCACTCGTTTCAGGAGCTGCTGGTCAGTACGAACTCCCTCCTCCCTACAGTCGTGTTGCTGTGGGAGGTCTGCAGGAACAAAGAACGGATCATCAATGACGTCATCATGCATCCATTACTGGTTGACCATCCTGGAGCGTCCCAGTACAGAGCTGTTCTGTACTGGGACGCCTCTGGGACCTCGGGCTGTGCAATTAAGTTAATTCATTGGCTTCTCACCCTGTAATTTGTTGGGTTACTTAACTAGTAGGTTTGGAATGTCGTAACATTGCACGAAAGCTTAAAGTTTATTTTAGGTTATTTTTTGTATAAATAAGTATGTTTATTTTATTCTTTAAATATAGAGAAATTGCAGAAAAGCTGGATATATAATTTATTTTATGCATCATTTAATGTTTTAAGTACATTTATTATTTTTTAAATGTGTTATACATTGCAAAACAACTGTAATGTACACATTTGTAGCCCCCCCATTTCATAATTTTGCTTAAATTTTCAATAACGTGTTTTTCGACAGAGAGAAATGCAAAATAAATGCATTGTCACTGAGAAAACAATTGTTTGAATAATCGTGATTTCATTATTGACAAAAAAAAATAATCGTGATCATAACGAGCCCCCATCCCTGAGCTCTGACAGCCCTGCAGAGCTCCTTCAGAGACAGACTGCTGCACCCAAAGTGTGAAGAAGAACTACTGCAGGTCCTTGATTCCTGCAGCAGTTGAACTGGAAACCAGCACTGCTCCCAGCATGCCACAAACACGCCTAATAACGGCCGACATCGGGGGGTCTCTCTCTCCGAGATTAAATTTGGCAAGATTTTCCCGTTAAAGCGAAATGTTGTCTCACAGGTTGCCTGTAGGGGGCAGTAAGTACCGCGTGTGCAGCTCTGTCCTACCACGGATGAAGTTTGCTGTCAATGATCACTGGGTGATTATACATCTCATCAGTTATATTTAAAAAAAGAAAGTTTAAATTTAGATCAGTGAGTATCGGAAATTGAAATCAAAGGTTTAAAAGTTCTATCAAGTGTAATTCATAAAACAATGACATGTATTACTTTATATATTAATCATACATTCTGTTTTCTCTCTGATGGATTATAGGTTGTTGAAAGTGTTTCCAAAGATCCTCAGTAGAACAAATATATATAAAATATATATAAGATAAACAGTACAGCAGTCTTCACTAGACTGGTCAGCCGAGGTTCAAAATGGTTCAGAAAAATGTTCAAACGTTCTGACATCTAAAAAAACAAATGCTTACGTGTTTCAGCATTCTCTCTCAAACACATCACGAGAGCCGAGTTACTCCACAGCTGGATGGTTGGGACTAATTTCATTTGTCTAAGTAGTCACATGTAACGGATCAGCGAGCTTAATAGCATAAAAAGGCACATGGTGAATAGAAGACGACTTCTGAAGCAAATCAGCTAAAAAACATTAAAGGCTAAAAAATCATCCTGTTCAGGCAGAAATACAACCAGTTACTTCCAGTTCTTCACAGATGCACACAGTTCACCATCTTCACCTGCTAGAAGTCTGTCCAACAGTCTTCTCTCCTCGTGCTCACTGCTGCTCATAAGTTTCATTTCTGCATCCTGACATCATGTGCTCAGTAGCAGCTGCACACTTCTGCCACAAGGGGGCGCTCACGCCTCATCAACAGCCTTTCCAACACAATAATAAAGAATCCTTCAAAACATTCCTGATCCAGAAGGTGATCCGGATCCCCACCAACATTTAGCGGGTTCGTTCTTGGACTGAGACGCACGGCTGATGAAGATTTCAGGTCAATCCGTCCAGAAAGTTTTGCGTAAAGTTGCTGACAGACGGACAGAAAAGCCAACGCTACAGAAACATGAGCTCCTTGGTGGAGTAATAAGCAGCGATACGTTCATCAGTCAGGACACAGCGGTGAAGCGAAGCGTCCTGCCTCCCTTCTTAAATACTCGTCTGGGAGGGTCCTCAGCTACACACAGTGCTCAAGTCACACACACACACACACACACACACACACACACACACACACACACGTACTTTGCCCAAATAAGCACGAGGTATGTGAAGAGTATAAACACTTCCCAGCGTTCACCCATCTTACTAGTTACCATGGAAACTTGGTCCACTTCCAGCTCTTGAGATTCTTCTCTGACAAAGGGCCGTGTGTGTGTGTGAGAGTGTGTGTATGTGTGTGTGTGCTTATGTGTGTGTGTGTGTAATTGGAACCAGATGTTCGTCATACAGGGTGAACTAAATCAGGGGTTCTCAACCTTTTTCATGATGGGCCCAAGTTTTTAATCCAAACTGGTCCAGGTCCATTCATAACACTGTATTAGTGCAATTTATCTCATTTTTGGTTTATTTATTTAATAACTAAAGCAAATCCAGCTGCCTTTAACAGATTAACAGAGTAAAATGTGGCCGATAAACATGAATAAGATCATATAAAAATATATTCTGAGATGGTCACAAACACATTTATATCACACGTATAATTCATGGAATAAAATCAGACTCCTACAAGAACAAATCAGAATTAGGCTATAAACACAAAATCTACAATATCTTACAACAGAAAAAACTGATGGAAACTGATATAAAAAAAGAGATAAAATGCTGCAGTAATAGATCACATTGAAAATAAAAAGGCTCAATTTAAATAATCTGTAAAAACCTGCATTGTATTAGACAGGAAAATAAAGCACAGAATTTCATTCAACAATTTATTTATTTAAACTTTTCTTAGAATTTTTAAAAGAACTTCCAAACATAACTGACATTTTCTGCATCAACAGCTGATTTTCTCTCTTTTTTTTTTCTTATAAATTCTTTCTTTCCAACAAGTGTAAGATGTTTGTTTCTAGATGAAGCTGTCAGACGCTTCAGGGCTACTGTTAGCATCAGCATTAATGTTAGCATTAGCTGTTGCTCCATCCAGACTTCTCAGCCCTGCTTTGTTACCTCAACTTACTAATCCATATTTAATAAATTGGAGTGGATTTTTGCCTTTTTAGCAGAAATTTGGAACCATTTTTGTCTTCATTAGCTTGTTTTAATTCTTCTTTACAACGTTAGCTACAGGCTAGCAGCTAGCTGACTGTCTTCTTCTGCTAGTTTGTTGAACTCTGACAAATTACCGCCACCAGGTGGGGGGAGGCAACGTTGCAACGATATCTCACGGGCCACATGTGTAAAAGGAAAGTTTTTTTGTGGCCCTCTAGGTGGCGCTCGAGGCCCAAGCGTGGGCCACGGCCCCATGGTTAAGAATCATCTGCCTGCAGGACTAAACACCTAAAAGTATTTACATTTTTCTCCAACAATATCGCACAGTAAGTAGGTAAAGTAGTCGCACACAGTTTTCCACATTAATGTCAACTATGAATTAAAAAACAGGCGATCTAATTGTAATAAATTAACCAAAATAAAATCAGTATAAATAATACATCCAAGTGAAAAAAGCAGGGGCATAAAACCGTAAACTGAATAAAAAACGGACTAGAAGCTTTCAGCTCTGGACCACAGCATGAACCACGGATCTACGGTGGGTACAGAAAGTATTCAGACTAGGACTGGGAACAAATATCGATACACTGAAATATCCCAATATTTTCATATGCCAATATATTGATATTTAAAAATGCAGTATTGATCTATTTAACTGATGAATCTTGTGAGATTTTGTCATTCAGTGTTTTTGTGAAATCTCGCGAGATTTCATTGGTAAAATAGATCAATATCGCATTTTTAAATAGCTATATGAAATCTGCACATGAATATATCGCGATATTTCAGTGTATCGATATTTTTCCACAGCCCTAATTCAGACTAGGGCTGGACGATTATGGAAAAAATTATAATCACGATTATTTTGACTGATATTGAAATCACGATTAATATACACGATTATTCGTTGATTATATATATAAAAAATGAATAAAACCAGAAATAAATTAGAAACAAGCAAAGGAGTAAAATAAGAATATTATTTAAAATAATAGCAATAAAAATGGATACTCAGTCTACATGCATTCCTGTTCTATACTCCCTGCAGTTTGCTTCCTATAACTCCACCAGTTTTTTCACTTCAGGATTAATCGTTTTTCTTCGATTACAGTGTTTTTATGATTGTGAAAGGGCATAATTGAAATCATGATTAAAATTCGATTAATTGTCCAGCCCTAATTCAGACCACTTTAAACTTTTTACTTTGTTTCATTGCAGCCTGCATGTTAATATAAAAAAGTTCATTTTATTTCTCATTAATGTCACTCAGCAATAATCTTTACAGAAAAAAAATGTAGAAATTTATTAAAGAAAAACTGAAATATCACATGGTCATAAGTATTCAGAGCCTTTGCAGTGACTCATATTTAACTCATATGCTGTCCATTTCTGATCCTCCTTGAGATGGTTCTACTCCTTCATTGGAGTCCAGCTGTGTTTAATTAAACTGATTGGACTTGATTAGGAAAGACACACACCTGTCTATATAAGAGCTTCCAGCTCACAGTGCATGTCAGAGCAAATGAGGATCATGAGGTGGAAGGAACTGTCCAAGGAGCTCAGAGACAGAATTGTGGTGAGACACAGATCTGGACAAGGTTACAAAAGAATTTCTGCAGCACTAAAGGTTCCTAAGAGCACGGTGGCCTCCATAGTCCTTACATGGAAGAAGTTTGGGACGAGCAGAACTCTTCCTAGACCCGGCCGTCCAGCCAAACTGAGCAACGGTGGGAGAAGAGCCTTGGTGAGAGAGTAAAGAAGAAGCCAAAGATCACTGTGGCTGAGCTCCAGAGATGCAGTAGGGAGATGGAGAAAGTTCCACAAAGTCAGTATCACTGCAGCCTCCACCAGTCGGGGCTTTATGGCAGAGTGGCCGATGGAAGCCTCTCCTCAGTGCAGACATATGAAAGCCCGCATAGAGTTTGCCAAAAACACATGAATGACTCCCAGACTGAGAGAAATAAGATTCTCTGGTCTGATGAGACCAAGATTGAACTTTCTGGAGTTCATTCTAAGCGGTATGTGTGGAGAAAACCAGGCACTGCTCATCACCTGCCCCCCAAAAATGAGTCATTTTCCATTTTTGGATTTGGTTTTGTAAACAAATACTGAAAAAACGAGTGTTTTAATTTTTTTTTAATTCTATTTTTTGTTTTAATTTGAAAAACAAATCGATACACGGATTCGTCCAATCTGCATTTATGGTGTCAACATAACTAAAAATGAATAGTGATGACAGGAAGCTTTGCTTTGAGGAACATGTCAGTTTTAACTCTAAAAACTCCAGCAGAGACTTTAGTTCGTGAGGAGAACGACAGCTTTTTTTTTTTGCTTTGTTTTTTAAACATAAGTTTCCCCGAGTCTGTTTTTACGTTCCGTTTTGCTGCTCGGTACAGAAACCGTAAAGTAGCCGACTCAAACAGACCGAGTCGTCTGGTCCAGATTTCTGGGAGGATTCAGGAGCAGCCGTGATCTCAGGAAAGCTTTGGTCGCTTTAGAGGATCATAGTCATCCTCTCCAGTCAGAATTTGTGTTTCTACCTTCTGGTCATCAGGACAAATAGATTAAAATTTTCTTTCATTAAAACACTGAATAGAAGGTAGTTTCTGATTGGTTTATTAGGCTAATTGGTGTCAAATGTTTGTATGAGTGTACGGGATCTTTTTAGCTTTATTTTATGTGTTTGGTTGAACTTATGGTTAGTGTTGCTTGTTAAAATCTATGTTGTTTGTAATCATGGCTGCGAATTAATTTCCTTTTAGAGGCAAAAAAAAGAAGTTATTTTCACTTTGACATTGAAATATTCATGGCTCTCCTTAGACAGAACACAATTAAATGCTGTTTTTTCCCCTCATATGTATGCAATGATAAACATGATCAAATATATATTTAACACTGTACACAGAATTCCTCCAGTCTTTTTTTTAAGTGAAATACACTACTCACAAAGAGTTAGGGATATTTGGGTTTTTGTATGATGTGCGAATGAACTTAAAATCCAAATTGTTTGAGATGGAGGAATTACCACATCATAGTTCCAGTTAAATGCCCAACATTCATGATATAATATCAATAAGGTGTGAACATTTCACATTTTCCTTAAATTATAATCGAAAGTTGAATATCCCTAAGTTTTTGTGTGTAGTGTGTTTAAAAAATATAATCAAAAGAAGCTTTTTCGGTGTTTCTGACGCCGTTTTATTGCATTTTATCTGTAATAATAACCAATTACTATTAGCCCCGCCTTCTAACTCAATCTTCTGATATGATTGGCTCTTCGCTTTCGTTTCTTGTCACATGATTGGCTGTTCCCGCTGTCACTCACTCTGCTGGCGGAACTTGGCTTTTACAGAGAGCGATGCTAACGGTGTTATGTTGCGTTTTCATAAAGAAAATAAAGAATATCAGGAATTATTTTGTACCGAATCATCGTAAAAACGTTAAAATCACAAAATAATTGTTTCCTCAGCTGCTGTTGAATCATTAATAATGTGATAATAATCAATAACACCTGTCCTTCTTCTCTTCGTGTCGGTAACTGCCTCATTTCTGTCTCTGAATGTAACTCCAGTTATGCAGAAACAACTTTAACATCAGTGTGTTTCATACCTGCTGTGTGGAAGTTTCTTCCTGGTTTCCAGCTGATATCCAGCAGTCTGCGCTGATTATCGATCACTTCTTCGTACTGGACGATGGTTTTTTCAAACTCGGAGAATATTTCTTCAGCAGCAGCTGTTAGTCGCGCGCTGATAAACTCTCTCAGATGATGAACTGAAGACATTGTTGCTGAAACGCTGAAATATTCAGCTGAGACAAAACACAACGACCGTCTTCCTGCTAACTCGCCATATGACAGCGCAGCTCGGCCATTTGACCGTGATGAGAATGACGTAGCTTCCGCTGACGTCACTTCTGCGCGTAGAGATGCCGGGCTTGTACTGCTGTGTGCAGGGCTGTCACAGCTTCTCGCACAACCGAAAGGGCGAAAAAAAGAACACGTTGCGGTTCTTCAGGGTCCCCGCTGTGAAAACGAACCAAGGAGAGCAGGTTGCTGAGGTGACGAGGAGGCGCCGGATGGCCTGGATCGCTGCGATCCGGAGGAAAGACATCACCTTCGGCAACATAAAGAAATGGCACGCGGTGTGTTCGCTACACTTCCATTCAGGTAAGTTCCTTTAAATGTCTTTAAGTGAACGCGTTTTATGTCATCAGGTAAAGAAATAACTTAAAGGAAACTAAAATCTTACCCTCTGGGAGCAGGGCTAGCCTGCTAGCTGGTTGCTAGCCTTCTTTGTTGTGGCTTCGTTTATCAAAAAGAAAAACACTAATGGGCTAATAACTGCGTTCTTACCGAAATAAGCGAGAAGATTCTTTGTTTTTAGTTTTATTTAAGGCAGAACATGCAGTTGTGTTTAAAAGTTTACATCCCTCCCCATAAAGAAAATAATTAATGATAATAATAATAATAATTCATTCACCCTAACCCTATAAATGACAGAAATTGAACAAAGAAAAAAAAAGATAAAAAAGAAAAAAAAGGAAAAATATTTAAACCACATTAAAATAAAATATTGATTTTGAATTGTGGTTACATTTTTTTTAAAGGTACAGTATGTAAAAAAATCAAAGATCAATGGCAAAAAAAAATGTGATATATAATTCAAAACGTTTCTATTGATGTGTAACCGCTTCACTAGAACAGCTGTTATGTTTATTTTCTTAGAATGAGTCATTTATATGTACTTGCTGGGTGGTGCACATATGGAGGCTGCCATGTTTGTTCCACCATTTTTACTACGGTGTCCCTAAATGGACAAAAGAATGGGTATAAAGGAAGAACCCACTGAACTTTAAAACTGCTGTACCAGCTTTGTTAAACGGGAGTTAGAGCACTGAATGGGATCAGTAATGCCTTAAAATATTGTCAAATTTCATTATATCTGTATATATTTTTGTGCATTTATTTGAATATTTATTTAACTAGCATAAGATAAGAGACATTTCAAGTTCAGAATTAAATTAAATTCAAATTCAGAAATTTTTCTGTAGTATCGAAAATGGTGCTGAGTGTCGAATCTTTTTTTTAGGTATCGATATCGAGTTTGATATTTTAGTATCGTGACAACCCTAATAGATAGATATAGAATTTAACTGAATTCATTTAATTTCATACAAACAATTCCACCTCAAAACTGAGTGGTATCAAAAGTGATTGATATACAATATTTTCTCATATGAAAAATATGTCCAAATATAGACATTTTTAAGTATGTCCATAAATATATGTAAATAAGGGGATATATATGTAAAATAATTAGAATGTGGAAATAAAATTAAAAATAACAAAATGTGTTTAAAAAAATTGATTAAAAAAAAGATCAAATAAATTATAAAAAAAATTAATAGAATATATTTATTTAGAATAAATAAATAGAATAAATTTATTTAATATGTATTTAATGTAATTAATATGGATGTATATGTATTTAATAAGTGTGGAGTACATAAAATTAATCAATTTTAAAAATGAATTTTAAGTCAAATTTTTACAATTGTATACTTTTTTAAAACAAACTATGAATATATATCTTTTTGTATTTTTCTTGAGAAAACACACATTTACATGAGAATATAAAATATAGCTCAAATGTTTATTTGAATAAAATAAAATTAGGTAAATGTGTAACATTGAAAATATCAAAATATTGTTGAAACTTTATTTTTCTCCAGAAATTTCAGTTTTTTCAACATGTTTTCTAATAGGATAGTTTATTAAAAGGAAACATCTTTGTAGTGTCCTTATTTTCACTAAAATAAGGGGAAAATGTGAAGTTTTTATTGTTCATAGGTTATTATGCTGCACTTTTACTGGTCCGACCCACTCCAGACCAGACTGTTGAACATGGTCCCTAAACTAAGATAATAACTGACAGCCCTGGTTTAAAGGAATAGTCCACCCACAGAATGATGTAACTTTATCTTCCACTTCCCCTCATGGTCAGAAAGACTCTGGAGCACTTTTTTAATATCTCAAATGCAGCCGGCGATCAGGAAGCTTCTCGTTTCCCCCCAACTTTCATATAATGGAGTTCACCGGGGTCAGAGCTAGGGCTGGGACGATTCGTCGACGTAACCGATTACGTCGACGCAAAAAATACGTCGACGCAAAATATGCGTACCGATGCGTCGTCAGACTAAAACAAAGATGGCGGCGCGATCTCCGCGAGTGGCTCTTCCAAGTTTCCAAAGTGTAAGGCAGTGAAGGCCCACACTCGTTTATCGAAGGTATAACTATATATTAGGGATGGCGAATCCGAAGCCTAATGAGACATGAGACAACTTCCGTGAGATGGACGCCATGTCTTCAGACACGTCAGGCCTGTTTGAGACGGTCAGCATGAAGCACGAGCTCCATCTGCTGGCCGTGGGTGGAACTGCAGCTGATGTCGGGAGCTGTCTCGTCTCTGACTGGATATAATTAAAGTCACGTTCTCAACCTCATGTTCGTGTTTCATCTGTTGGTAATAGTATTGTGTCGTCACTTCTGGGATAGATAAAGAATTTTTAATTTAATTTCCAATTGATTGGCACCCGTATTAAGCATTAACAGAGTAAAGATGAAGATGCACTTTTTCTGGAAGGCAGACCCATGTTCAATATAGATGTTCAACTCTGAATGTTTACTTATCTTCATTATCTTTTGTTGGAAAATAATATCTGTCTTAGCTTAAATCCTCCAAGTTTACATGATCATATTATTTCAATAATGACTTTTTTATTATTATTTTCATGTAAATGAAAGAATTAAAAGCCTGTTTTTCAGTCCGCTGTGTTTTCAACATAAATTTTACATTCTGTTGGTTCATGAAAAAGTCCATGACAGGCTGCTGCTCCCACTGCCTTTTTATTCATGCTCTTTTTTACATTTTAGATATCTTTATCAGCACATATAAATTGCTGTCTGTCAATTTATGAGGATATAATCGTCAATCGAATCGAATCGAGTCGAATCGAGCTAAAAAAGTGAATCGTTAGATTAATCGATGCATCGAAAAAATAATCGATAGATTAATCGTTTAAAAAATAATCGTTTAACACAGCCCTAGTCCGAGCCAAAAAGGTCCATAAAAGTCCACCAAAACTTGTCAATATTCCTCCATACTTCCTCTTATGCACATATGCGCGTTCACGAAACTACGGAAGCCTCGGCGTTCAGAGCCTACTCTGCCGATAATGCAAGCGTAGAAGAAGAAATTCACGGTTTACATTGTGCTAAGAGCGACAGAGCCGCAGACAAACCGGGACAAACACAAGTGGGTCCAAGAGGGGTTGATATTGATTTAAAACAAAGAAAGCACGCTCTCTTTTTCTTTCTATCTCGTCTGCCGCGGTTCTTGTAGTTACGTGAATGTGCACCGGCGTGCTTGCAGGAGATGCGATGTAGTACTGATTAGGCTCTAAAAATCTACTAAATGACGTCGTTTCCAGTAAATTCTGGACGCTACCCACTCAGGACACTTGGATTACATTGGACGAGCAGTATTGAGGAATATTGACAAGTTTTTGTGGACTTTTATGGACCTTTTTGGCTCGGACCCCGGTGAACTCCACTATATGAAAGTTGGGGGGAAACGAGAAGCTTCCTGATCACCGGCTGCATTTGACATATTAAAAAAGTGCTGCAGAGTCTTTCTCATCATGAGGGGAAGTGGGTGAACTATTCCTTTAAGGATCCGTGGCTGAAACATGATTCTACGGGGGAACGATGTAGAGAACCGCTGCTCCAGGTCACTGTCTCTGAGGACATTATTGACCTTGTGATGTGTTGCAGGAAAGCCGTCGTATGAAATGCTGGTGGACCACCCCGACTGGCAGCCATCGTTGAGGCTGGGCCACGGCGAGGTGAAAGCGACGGATGAGGCCCGATTCCAGCGGAGGATGTCCCGCAGAGCGAGCGCGACGCCTCTCCAGACGCTGGAGCAGCACCCCCTGATTAAGCAGGAGCCTCCGGACGAGCAGTTCCCCGTTCAACACCTCCCGGACCAGCCGCTGCTTACGGTGAAGCAAGAGCAGGCCTTTGACGAGCAGGTGCCGCCCCCGGGGGGCCAGTCGGAGCAGGAATGTGCCCTCTGCCCGTCCAGACAGGAGGTCATCGTGTCGCTGGTGGAGGAAAACAGGCGGCTGAAGTCGGAGCTGGACGCGTGCCGGATGAACGAGCGCTTCCTGAGCTCCAGCGAGGAGTTGGTCTCGTACTACACGGGACTCCCGACCTTCGCCGCGCTCCAGGCCCTGCTGCTGAGCCTGCTGCCTCACCTCCCCCACGGCCCCCCCAGGCAGCTCTCGGCCTTCCAGCGGCTCCTCCTGGTTCTGATGCGGCTGAGACTCGCCTTGCCGTTACAGCACCTGGCTCACCTCTTTCACGTGGACGGGACGACGGCAAGCGAGGTTTTCCACCGCACGCTGGCCGTCATGTACGATCGTCTCCGTCCAGCGGTGGACTGGCCGACCAGGGAGCGTTTCCGGGCCAGCATGCCTCCCCAGTTTGTGGAGGCGTTTGGGGGAAACGCGGCCGTCATTATCGATTGTTTTGAAGTGTCGACTGAGAGACCCTGGAGCCCGGAGGCCAGGTCCCAGACCTTCTCTCCTTACAAACACGACTACACCTGGAAATACCTGCTGGGAATAACGCCAGGAGGGGAAATTTCCTTCGTTTCTAAAGGGGCCGGTGGGCGAGCGAGCGACCAGTTTGTGGCCGAGGATTGTGGTATCCTTCAGAAGCTCCTCCCCGATGACATCATCCTTGCAGATCGGGGTTTTGATGCTGGCGAATCAGCCGGCCTGATGTGTGCCACGTTGAAGATCCCTTCCTCCACAAACGACCGTGCACGGCTGGAAGTTAAGGACGCTGAGCAGACGGGAGCCGTCGCTCACCTCAGGATTCACGTGGAACGGGTCGCTGGCGTTTGCAGGAACAAGTACAAAATCCTGCAGGCGACGGTTCCTGTGACGATGCTGCTCTGCAGCGACGAAGAACCGGACACCACGACCCTGGACAAGGTTGTCCTGGTTTGCTGTGCGTTGACAAATTCATGCCAAAGTGTTTCTGCGTAGAGCAGCACGACGAATAACATGACTTATACAGCAGGGAAAAAGTATTTAACGCATCAACATTTTTCTCAGAAAATATATTTCTAGTAGAGATATTTACATGAAATTTTCACCAGATGTTGGCAACAACCCAAATAATGCACACATACAAAGAAATCCTACATTTATGTCCATAAATGAAGTTATGTGTAATATAGTGAAATGACAGAGAATTAAATAAGATATTTATTTAATTCTTTATATTTATTTAGTTAATTATTTAACTCTTTTCATCTTCAGCAGATTCTGGTCCAGAATGTCTCTCTACTTTCCTCCATTCATTCTTCCTTCAATCATATGAAGTCTGCCAGTACCACATGCTGAAAAACAGCCCCCACCATGATGCTCCCACCTCCAAACTTCACTGTTGCTATGGTGTTTTTGGTGTCATTTCTCCTCCAAACATGTTGTGTCTTATGACATCCAAAGAGTTCAGTATGTTTTCCCAGAATGCCATGGGTTTGTCCAGATGTAGAGCCCTATAAAATCCGCGATCACGGAATCATAGACAGAATCACAGAATTGAACATTAAAAACGGAATTTATTATAAACGCGGAATGTCACGGAAATGAGCAACGATCTCCAAAAATGTGTCTTTTCTTTATAAAAAGGGAAAGCTTTGCCCGGAAAAATGCTCCGGGGGGGGGGGGGGGGGTCACTAGGCTGCAGATCAACTTTGCTCTCTATCGAATAACTTGCCTCCATCCGCTCAGCTCTGGATGGACGCGGTTTCAAAGCAGCGAATACAGGACAGAGACGTTTCCCCGTGATTATTAGCCTGTGTGTCCGCTGATCTAACCCGGACATGTGTTTCTTATGGTCTATGGTGTGGACCACCATCTGTAAATTAGTACTGTTCTGAATTATGTATTATTTACTATTGGCATGTTTTGTTTTGTTTACTTGTGCCATATTTTTGCCTTAAATATGTTTAAAAACGTGAAAGCATTCAAATTAGTAATTATAACGGCATTAATTGGCTAAATTTAATTGTTTTATATACTTTATTGGTGTTAAATTTGTGTAAAATTTCTCCAAAATTAAAGACGGAAAATGGGAAAAATTAAAACAGTTTTAGAAGAAATAAAACGGATTTCATAGGTTTCTACAGATGTTCTTCAATGGTGCTCACTGGAACTTTCAGAAGTTTACAAATGCACCTGGAACCAATGCCTTCAGTGTGTTTGCAATAATAAGGTTGTGTAGGTCTTTAGACAGCTCTTTGCTTTTACCCATCATGCAATGCTTCTTGTCTGACACCTTGGTGATGAGAAACCTTTTTAAAGGCATCAATCAGGACTAAAGCAGCTGATATTACTTTGCTCTGATAGAGGACAGGATTACTTTCTAAATACTGACAGACTCCAGCTGCTTTCTTGGCTATTTGTCCTTCATTTCTTCATGTGTTCACTACTTATTCCCTGTGTCATTTCACTGTATTAGACATAATTTGTGGACATAAATGTTCGGATTTCTTTGTATGTGTGCATTACTTGGGTTGTTGCCGACATCTGGTGACAATTTCATGTCAACAGCTCGACTAGAAATATATTTTCTGAGAAAAATGTGACGTGTTTAATCCTTTTTTCCCCGCTGTATCTGATGAAAAGCTCCGGTTTCTTATATCTGTCTTTAACTCCAAAGTTCGACACCACTGTTATATCTGTCTGACAGCTTATTTTAGTCACAAATCAGACACACCCTAATTACTGTTTTTTTTTATCTTGTAAATAAATACTTGAAACAACTTTAAGTATACACGTGTTTATTGAAATCTTACAAATGTTTCCTTAATTAGCAACACAACGGTGAAATAACATTTCTCTAACATTCACTGGGCTTTGACTTTTGCCCAGAAGTTCGTTTTTTTATATTAATATTTGAATATATTTGAACATTTATTAATAATAATTTGACTATTAAATGCCTTCAGTAAGATTTGGCATCAAACTGAAGTTGTACCTGTTCTGTCCACCAGAGGGCAGCGTATCACCATCAGTGTCAGTAGACTACGTGCATTAAAAGGCTTTTTTTTTTTTTCATTTACATTTTTTTTTGGACAAAAATGAAATGAAATAAATGAAAAGGAAAAAAATACATTGATACACGATCATAAAAAGGAAGCACGATATCCTGTTGCACGATATAATGTTTACACTGAATAAACCAGACGAGCATCAAAGGATGTGACGTGTTTCTTTGGACCAGTGCAGCTGCAGGGACAAAGACAAAGCCAATGGATTTTTGTAAAAATGAAAGAAGAGTTAACGAATGAGCGAATGAATAGTTTATTTTGAACAACAATTTTTAAAAGAAACAATAAAAAAACAAGGGAAAAAGAATCAATTAAAAAAGTAGTGAGACAAGTACAAACTTATCCTGCCTCTATATCCCACCATATTGATCACAATTTCATGATTTAAATGTAATAACAGTGTTAAATAAATTAATTCCAAAACAAAATTTCATTGAAGTAACCTTTAATACTACACAGCATACGATTTTACCGTGTAACTTCTATACATCAACCCCATCACAAAAGGAGAAAAAAATACAATATAAGATTACTAGAATTATAAATCAATCATCTCAAGTAGTATATATATATATATATATATATATATTTTTTTTTTACATATTGTTTTTAACTTTATGTAAAATAAATAGAAAATGTAAATAATGTATATTTTCCCTTATTTTCATATGCATATCAACTTCCAGATCACCATGGATCTAAAAAAAATAAAAATATTGAACAGAAAAAATTCAGTATTTCACATCATGATCAGAGGAACGTTTCCCACACTTGTTCTACATACACGAACATTTCCACGTGTAGTAATCTTCACCTCCTGAACTGACTCGCCTCATCAAACAAACTGACTTCAGAAAGAAAAGATACAAGTCGTCCCTTTATTTTCCCTTAAGTACCCCCTGGAGTGTCTACAAGTACCCCAGGGAGAACGTGTTCGCCCATTTGAGAAACACTGACCTAAGTCGTCCACCTGTTCTGTTGGACTTAGTACTTCATTAACTACTTGCACAAATACTAGAAAGTAATTTTACTGTTGGCTTTTCCAATTATCTGAGTCGGCAGTTTATCAGCGAGGAACTAACGGCTGCTCAGCTATCACAGATGGTAAAGAGAGTTAAAAGATGGTCGTGGGGGGTTGGGTATGCTCCCTGAATCCTGTTCTTTGTTCTACCAGGACGAGACCCCTGCAGGGGTAAAGCCTGATGGTGGGGGAGGAACATCGTTATCTCAGCCTGGGGAGCGCTGGAGCAGGACCGCCGCTCCAAAAAAGCGCTATCTGAACAAAACTTCGCTCTTCTCTGCATTTCCCTTCACAGCTTTGCTGGAAACCTCCCATCAATCATGTCACCTCTGAACTGCTGGAACGTTGCAGTTACTGGAAAGTCGAGGCACCAAAAATGCCTCTAAACTCTCTACTTCGCACTCGTACTGCTGTTTTTGACCTGCCGTACTTATAAAAGTAATCTACAGCCTTTATACACTAAAAAAATATCAGGATCATCAACAATGTGGGATATTTGCACACTCAGAAACAGACGTACCAGACAGGAACGTTTCTGTACCTGTAGCTACATTTGTTACAAATGTTCTCTGAAAAGTACAATATTGGTCTTTATGAGGCCAGAAGTACCTATATACTATGAAAAAGGGTCCAAAGTAATATAAAGTACACATTTGTACCATTTCAACCCTAAGAGTACCTGCAGCCTTGAAACATGTGTGTAGCTTGTACAATAACTATAAATAGCAGTACTTCTAAACAGTAGTATAATTATAGTAATTATATTATGATTTTCATAATAATCATAGTAATAATTATATGTATAATTATATATGTGTTTGGCCTAATATTTCTATAATAATTATTCATTTATTATTAGCATCTTTGATTGTTGTCATAATCTCTATTATATTGACTTTTATTCATCATCTTTAATTGGTTTAATTGTACTTTATTAACTCATATAGCTTGATAAGGTACAAAAATGGACCATGAAGGTACAGAAATGTCTTTCAGAAAGGAACCCCCCCCCCCCAGCAACAAGCTTTGGACCCTTTTAGGTACAAACTGGTACCTCTGTTTCTGAGTGTGTGGAAAACACAAACTCCAATGAGAGAGAGTAAGAAGATCCACCTTTCATCAAATTAATTTGGACAGTCTTATGACCGGTAGGTGTGCATACATCAAAGGGTTGATGACGTCATATCCCAGATGTCCATTCCTTTGAAGCCACCCGTTACCCCTCCTTTTGACAAGACACCTGCTGTTTATTATAGGTTGGTTTAATTAAGCTATTTAAATGTATGTATGTCTGTAATGTCCTGACCTTTTGTTGTTAGGTCCTTTTGAAGACACCTGTTGTTTACTATTGGGTGGCTTTAATTCTGATATTTAAGCGTGATTTTGTGGTGTGCAGGTGTGGGATGGAATGTGTTGACGTGTTCCCGTCTTTGATGATTTGTTTTCGTGAAATACAATTAGATATCAAAGGTTCTTTTAAAAGCTGATGAGACTTTGATGGTGTTTTTTATGGTATGCAGGTGTAGGAATGTGAGTCCCTTCACCCCCGTCCAGCTGCGACACCCCTTTTGTTCAGGCATTTGTTTGTCTCTGTATCCTTTAGCTTCCACCCTGCCTTTGACAACGTCATGAGGCTCCTCCTGCCTTCCACTCTGATTTGGGCTGAGAGAGGAGGAGGGTGTTGGAGGGAAATTTAAAAAAGAGTTCCTTGTGTATTCCTTTAGATTTCAGTTTCTCTGTTTTGCTTCTTTTAAATGCTTCACTAACAACAAGTAATAAAAGTCAGGCAGAGTGGAGCATTTGTGTGGAGGAGAAGTTCCTCCACAGTCTGCCTGTGGAAGGATGTTTGTATGCAAATGTTGCCCCCACATCCACTTTCCTGTGATAAACCACCTCCTGCTCATCATCCAGCTCAGGTCTCTATTCACGGTTGATGAGAGCAGGGGGTCAGACGCGTCCTGATCAACACCTCTGATGTCTCCAGCTGTGTTTGATTGGTGGTCGGTGAGAGAGACTTTCCATTCAAATGCTTATTTTTGTCCCCCCTGTGCATCAAAAGCAGAGCACATGCAAAGACAGACCGATCATCAGTGCAGGTGTAAACCAAGCTGAAACTAAAGCCTTGTAAAATATAAAGAAAAACACCTTTACCAATTAACTTTTCACCAACTAGTTGATGCTGTCAAGAGTTTCTGGCAGCCAAGTGCATCAGTGATGATGCTCACAGAGGAGGTGTAAGGAGCAAGTGTGTTTATTCTAGTAGATTTTCTAAAAGGTAGCTTGTAGTCGTGCAGAAAACCTGTTCAAAACTACACAATATTTCTTTATCAAAGTGAAAGCACATCAAAGATCTAATTTACCTGCACAACTCACATGCAGCATCAGAAGGATTCAGGTGAAGGAATACAGCCTTCACAGATTATGTTTAAGAACAACCAGAAAGAACAAGTTCGGGGTTGATTTATGGAATAACATGAGCTATAAAATTGTGTGTAACAATAAATAAATAAAAACATTTGGAAATGATCAGCTTCACACGATGGAAAGGACTCATCTGCACTGTGATTGTTGGAGGAACACTTGTTACTGTGGATTGCTTGTTTTGACAGGGTGCAAAGATTTCATATTTTTACTTCTTGCATACTGTTGTGCAGTACATTGAACATAGACCATTAATAATAAACATTAGAATAGTTATATGGAAAAAGGCCTCAAAATTGTTCCTACTTTGGCCTGCTCCATTTTTTGGACCATAACAGGAAAGGATGAAAGAAAATTGGACAGAAAATGATAGAAAGTCACATCGGTGGCTCAACAAGAAAAGTGTTTCAGGGTCATGAGTTGACAGCCGTAATGTGCCGCAGCTTTTTCTCCAAAGCCCCTAATTGTGTTAATCTTGTCAAACACCTTCATGACACCCCGTCCCTTTGCTTTCTGTCCTATGTGGAGTTTATGCTGATTGATTCACACATCAGTCTGCTGAGCTGCAGATGTTTCTATTGAAAGGAGGTGATAAAAACTCAATATTCTTCTTTGTGGGTTAAACAAAAAACAGTTGTGGTAAATAAAAAGTCAAACTGTAGCAAAATCTGTGGTTGTGCGAAATTAACAATCCCTACAATGAAAAAATAGTTGTTTTGTAATCATGTGTCAGTCAAAAAATAGCCCATCTTTTATCCATTAAGTGTCAAAATCATTTACTTATTCAGAAAAAAAGTTCAACAATTAAAAAACAACATATAGTTTAACATTAGTTACAGTTCTTTGAAATGTAAACTGTGTTTTATTTTAGCTTTGATCAGCAGGTTTTGATGAAATGTAGACAATCTGCTGATTCCTCACAGAGTTGCAGATGCTCGAACAAAGGGGTCGCAAATCTTTTTTGGATCCCCTGGGAAAGCTTCTTAACAAAATGTAGGATTCAGACTTAGAGATGCAGATATTTTTACTGAAAGGAGGTGTTAATATTTGTAGGTTCAACCCAAAACAGCAGCTAAACAAGTTTAATGTAAGCAAGTGCATTTAACATTCAGCAGATTGAACTTTAAGGGACATTTACTTACAAAAACACAGTGACTTTGTGAAATTTATCAAGAAGTTAATACTAAATACAGATGCTGAATGAGGCATGGAATTTTATGAGTGGTGATGAGAAAATGACTTTTACTGAAAACCGGAGAGGTGAAAACATAAATCGTATACTAAATTATTATATTCTAGCAAAAAACAAAATTAGATTAAAAAAAAAATTGTTCCATGTTTGTGTATTTTTGAAATAAAAGATATGATTGTTTTTTCAATTGTAAAAATAAAAAGTTTGTTTTAAATTTGTATAAAATATTATTTCTGGTGCTACATTTTTCATCTGAAACAAGAAATAGTTGGATCACTTTTTAATGATGTGTAAAATATTTTTTCTCTGGTGCTACATTTTTTAACTGAAACAAAAAGTTTGATTACTTTTTAAATTTGTGTTGAATTTTTATTTAGTGTTACATTTTTTTAAATTGAAACAAAAATAGTTTGATTAATTTTTAAAGTTGTGTAGATTTTTTTTTATTTAGTGCTACATTTTTTAATTGAAACAAAAAAAAGTCTGATTACTTTTTAAAGTTGTATATTTATTTAATTTTAAAGCTACTTTTTAAAACTTAGACAAAAATAGTTTGATTACTTTACAAAGTTGGGTTGAGTAGCTTTTGTTTTTTCTGTTTGTAGGCTACATTTTTTTTTCAGTACTCATTTTTAAATGTTTGTTTTTTAGGAAAGTTCTGTATATTTTGCAGACAAAAGAAAAACAAAATAATCGATCTGTGTTTTCAAGACTTCTCGAGTTTAAATAAGCTGTGTAAACCATCAACAGCATTTTCATTTCTACTAATCTATGGATTTAAAGCTGTGTAAGGAACAATTCATTATGTGTTTACTATTATTTATAATCCTTAAAGGCTCTGTTGGTTTTGTATGTATGTATCTTCCCAAACCTCTATACAGTAACTTAGATATAGCAAAATGAGTGTGCAGTATAAACGACACTCTAAAAAGACTATTTTGGCTGGTTGAAAGACTTACTTACATTGACCTACCTTAATGATTTTGTTCAGTCAGATTAGTCAAATCACCTTGAACACCGCACTCTAATCTGAAATCATTTTTTTACTTTCACTCAGAGATTCAGTAAGTTCTTGCAGTTCTAAAAAATACTCAACATATCTGGACCAAAGGCTCATGGGAAAAGCAAATTCAACAGAAATTAACCATTTTATGACAGTTATCCTATAAATTTGAGTTATGTGTTTACTGCCGTTGTTATGTTCATATTTAATTTCTGCTACACTGTAAATGGTAATATTGGCTTTACTAGAATCTATCTAGTAGGCAGAACTTAATTTTAACTTAGTTGTTAGTAATACTTATTCTAAATAAGTTGTAAGAACTTTGGAGGGCAACATGTTAGATAACTTAATTTACTTAAGTTGAAACAGCTTAATTAAAATGAGTAAAGGGAAATTAGGGGTGGGGAGGGAGCAGGTAAACCCACCGGGAATAAGTTCTTGCTATATAGAAAGAACAATTTAAAGTTCATCATTTACTTTAAGTGAGATGAACTTAAAAGCATGTTGTTGGTGAAAATAAAATTGAAAATGGTGTGAATCTAACTTCTGTGAAATTAATCTCATCAAGTTTCCTCCCCAGCATCATCCACTTACAGCTTACTCAAATTTATTAAGTTCAGAAAAGTTCTACAAACTTAAACCATTTTAGTTTATTCTACTTAATCACTCCAATTAGAGTTTACTTAACTTTTTTTGAGGCAGAAAGTTTGCATATTTTTTTAAGTAAAGTCAACTTATTGGAATTTACAGTGTAGATAATGGATTTAAAAGTCTAGTTTTAAGTGGAAATTTAATGTGTGCTCTATAGTCACTATTTTCTATCATCATTCAATGTTCTATTGTTTTTCTATGCATTTTCCCAAACCTCTATGCAGTAAATTAAGTATGGTAAAAAAGAATGTGCAGTATAAACTACATGAATCTTGTAGATACAGTATATTTAGCCCAGTTTAACACTGCTTTAGTGTAATTTACTGACAGTTTCTGTCAGTTTGTCATCTAACCATTAGAACTTGAAAATCCATTGTGAATATCTTTCCCCTTCAAATGTTTTTTCCTGATTTACCCCAAACCGTGACTTTTAGTTATTTCCGTCAATCTCCTTCAGAACTAAACATATATATTCTGAAGTTTCACATATTATTTGGGAATTTTTGTTTATTCCTGTTTACTGCACTGACATACCATTTAAAACAACTACAACCTCGGATTTGTTTTTAAATATTTATAAGTAGTCAAGAAATTATTTTGTGTGTCGTCTTTTTTACCTATAAAAATGCTAAATGCTGCCTGCAGTAGTGGGCTACCTTGAGGTTTTAGTCTAATAACTGAGTATCTTGCGTAGGAACACTGAGTACCGGAATCGTCTGGTCACGGTTCCTAATCGTAACCACGATTCTGACTAACAATAATGTTATCTAACATCTACGTAACCGTCTCGTAATCATGATACTGTCAAATAATCGTGGTGGTGAACTAAGATGAACACACTTCCCTTGTTCTCACAGCTGTCCTGCACCTACTTCTGCATCCAAGAAAAGTCTCAGCAGCAACTTGAGAGAGTCGCTTCCTCTGCACAAAAGCTATTTGGGCCAAACGCTGCAGGAAAAGTACGTCCACTATACTGTTTATGTTTTTCTACGATCTTCTGCTCTAAGAAGCGTTTAATTGTAAGGACAGTTTCTGTTCTGATCCTCCTTGTGGGAAAACACAGTGAATCTTTTAACATCTTGTAATGTCTTTATCGTTTATTCTTAATTACATTGTCATAACCTTAAGTGGGTCAACAAATATCGGTATTGATAAGGAGTATCAATGACGGTATCGATAAAACCATAATGATTTACATCTCTAATCTTGAGCTAGGATACGTCGAGCTATTTTCTTGGCACATCAGTGCTTGATTTTTTACAATGAATTTGCAAATCATATGAGACTGCGAATAATACATCATTTACATAATAATACTGTCAAAGAAGATTCAGATGCATTACATCAGGCACTTTACTCAATTATACACAGCAAACAAAAAGAATTACCAAAGTCATTTTTTGTCAAATACAACCCGTCTGAAACATATTTTTTTAAAATAATATGAACCTGTTTTTAATGATGATGTATCCAACAAAGTGTAAATGTTTAAATACAAACATGCAGAGCTCCATGACTCTGATTTTATTGCACTTTAAAGTTAACTGGAAATGGCTTGAATTGCCATGAAATAAAATGGTTTATTCATGTTTTATCTTTATTTCATATCACAGAGACATGTGATATGTGTTATTTTTATCTGTGACACACGAGTGGAGGAGAAGCGCTTTATTTTGAAATCCGGAAGTGATCATCGGTAGGCGTCGCCTTCACTTGAAATACAGCCGGCTCTGGAGCAGGGAGCGCAGTTGTCTGGTTGTCCGTGTGTCATCAACAATGTCTTCAGTTCATCATCTGAGAGAGTTTATCGGCGCGCGACTAACAGCTGCTGCTGCAGAAATATTCTCAGAGTTTGAAAAAACCATCGTCCAGTACGAAGAAGAGATCGATAATCAGCGCAGACTGCTGGATATCAGCTGGAAAGCAGGAAGAAACTTCCACACAGCAGGTATGAAACACACTGATGTTGAAGTTGTTTCTGCATAACTGGAGTTACATTCAGAGACAGAAATGAGGAGTCACGTGGACGCTGAACATGGCAACAGTCTGTTGTCCAACTAGCACATTTGTTTTTTTATTTGCTGTGTGACTATTTATTTATTTATTTATCACTGTTTCACTTTTTAACATATAGTTTTTACGAATAATATTTAGCTAAATAATCGCTCGCAGAAAAAGCCACGTGCTCCACATGTGCATGCAGATGTGCAAACGTGCTTTTTGGATCATTTCAGTGCTGGTATCCTCATTTGAGGAATGAGTCAATCCACATGTTTGCAGATGTTCATGCACATGTGCAAACGTGCTTTTGGAACAATCCGCATGTGCACCACGTGTTGCTTACATGTGATTAACGTGTACAAACATAGAACTGAAACATGATTGAACTGCACATGAGGTCGTGTTTTCAGGAGTAGTGTCTCTTTAAATCCAGACTCAAACTCCAACCCTCTGGGGTCTGAAGGTTTTTACCTTTTATATTTAACCTTTAAAGCAGTTTACCTTGTTTGTTGGGGCTGGGGGGAAAAAAAATCGCGATATTTTCATAAGCAGATTTCATATAGAGATTCAAAAATGCAGTATTGATCTATTTTACCAACGAAATCTTGCAAGATTTCACGAAAACCCGCGAGATTTCTTGTCTGAACAACGAAATCTCGCAAGATTTCATTAGTAAAATAGATCGATACCACATTTTTACATATAGATATGATATCAGCATAAGAAAATATCGTGATATTTCAGTGTATCGATTTCCCCCCCCCCAGCCCTATTGTTTGGTATCATTGTTTTCAGCACAACCTCACCAGTGTGATCTTACAGATATTTTTTCATTTTGACACACTGTATTAACACGGTTGGCCTAAAACAAAAAAAAAAACAAACCTAGAATCCGAGTAGCAAAAAATTTGATTTTTCTTGTGAAAACCACAAACTTGTTTCACATACCATTTGTACATCTTAGAATGCAAATATAAGTCGTTAGTTTTAAAAAATATTTGGAAAATGTCGCCATCAAGAGAGAGAGAAAAAAGAATCAAAATGCATCAAAGTCTAACGCGTTTTTCTCCCCCCCCCCAACTGTTTACAAAACAGTCAATAATCACCATGAGATGCCACAAAGATGAATTGCTCCAATCCAAAAAGACGGTCCCTGTCCATCAGAAGACAGAAAGGACATGCCAGGTCTGATATTTCCAGGTATGGTAGTCCTCCTGTCCACCAGGGGGCAGCCTCACAGTCTAATTTTGGTGAATTTTTGGTTACTTCTGCCACCTCCCCTCTTCCTCAGCAACCAAATACATAATGTTCAGTTTCATGAACTTCATCATCAAGTTCTTTGCAAGTCTTTTAACGACCAATTCATTTAATTCAGGTATGACAAATTAAAAAACTGAAATATCGCGATATTTTCATGTGCAGATTTCATATAGAGATTAAAAAATGCAATATTTATCTATTTTACCAACGAAATCTCGCGAGATTTTGTAAGATAACGGTAAAATCTCGCGAGATTTCACTAAACCCGCAAGATTTCTTGACTGAACAATAAAATCTCGTGAGATTTCATTCGTAAAATAGATCGATGCGACATTTCTACATATCGATATATCAGCATATGAAAATATCGTGATATTTCAGTGTATTTTTCCCCCCAGCCCTAATATATATATATATAAATATATATATATATATATATATATATATATATATCTTTACACAACTGCTTTATTTTTTTGTTGATTTTTTTTTTTTTTTGAGACAGTGAAAAAGGTGACATAATCACTTTTTTAACTACAAGACGTGAGCGACTGGAGCGCAGAGTTCTACCATGTGGAACTTTCTTTCGGGAGTCTGTTTCCGCCTGTCAGACATTCCCTGAGACACAGCTAAGCTAAGCTAGTTCTGGAGCATAAGTTACCATGGTTACTCAGCGGGAATTCCGGTAAGCCACGTTGATGGAACAGAACTCTCTTAAATAAGCCAGGCTTTCCCTTAATCCAGCTTCGTGGAAGACCCCCCCCCCCCAGGTCTGCCACAAACGTTTTTATGATAATCAACAAGTCATGGATTATTTTGGCGAATAGTCGGCTTGTCAGATCGAACCTAAACTGCTGCATATTTACAGAACCAGTCAAAAGTTTGGACTTTTCTCATTGAATCTAATAGAAAACCGTGTCCAAACCAGGGATCAGCTGATACAGATATTTTTAGGACCAAAACCAATATTTTCTCATCAACCTCAGTTGATACAACCTGCCGATATTTGGGGCCGATGCAGCATTTGACTCACAATTTAATATGAAGGATGCAATGAAAAGTGATTTTACAACTCTGAGATATTTGGTGGGGGCAGATATCTGACAACTGCAAGCTGCAGCTGGGGGTTATTATTAAAATTATTGAGGAGACAAGAGGTAGAAACAAATTACACACTTTGAATTCTGCCTGAATGTATAAACTTTAATTTCATGTAACCATGTTAATAATCTGGTTTTGTTGTTCTTTGTTCCTGCAGACCTCCCACAGCAACACGGCCGTAAGGAGCAGGAAGTTCTTACTGACCAGCAGCTCCTGAAACACGAGATGTTCGCCATTCTGGACCAGGAGGAAGCAGAACTCTCAAATTTCCCAGAATTTCACCACACCAGCATCCAGTACGAGGAGGAAACTGGTGATGAGCCCGGGTTTCTTAACGTCATCGAGATGCCTCGAATGGATTTCCCCAGAATAGGTGCGTAAAGCAAATGTTTAGTTTTAGGACAGGTGAAACCCCCCAGGGGGAATAAAACATGAAATCTGCATTTCCATCCATCCATCCATCCATCCATCCATCCATCCATCCATCCATCCATCCATCCATCCATCCATCCATCCATCCATCCATCCATCCATCCATCCATCCATCCATCCATTGTTGGGATCAACTTATCCCCCCGGATTCTTTTAGATGGAATAAAAGAGTAAAAATTGTCTTCAGTTATCCAAGCGCGTTTATTAAAGGAGTGATGACATAGCAGTTAAAAACTAGTTTATGTTGTTGGCATTACTTTATATGTAAATACTCCAAAGAAAAAAACAGCATTTTTTACAGCGGAGTATTGTTTTGAAACACCAGACCTCACTTCCTCAGTAATACAGTTGGGTCCGGTGATGATATGGAGCTTTACCCGGAGACCACGTTGACTTCATTTTGATTGGCTACACCTTATTTGGCTATGACCTTATTTGGAGAATCTAGGTCAAGCTGCGGTCGGAGTTTGCTAAAGGCTAACTGCTAGCAACATGGGCACTTTAGACAGTGTGAGCTGCGTTTATCAGACAAGACAGCATTTAGAAAATAAATAAACTTACAGGTAATGACAAGGTTGTGGCCCCCTCCCTCAGTGTTGCTGCAGAAGTTTTCTTGTTTGTTTGAAAATCCAGACCTGACTGCTCAGAAGTTACTGCTAGCTCCATACATGCAGCTGAATCAGACAGGGGGGGGGGGGGGGGGGGGGGGGGGGGGGGGGGGGGGGGGGGGCTGTTTACTTGATCGTGTGCTCTTATTGGAGCAATTAAATTACGTAGAATGATAGAACTACGTAGAATGATGGAACTACGTAGAATGATGGAACTACGTAGAATGATGGAACTACGTAGAATGATAGAACTACGTAGAATGATAGAACTATGTAGAATGATGGAACTACGTAGAATGATAGAACTATGTAGAATGATGGAACTACGTAGAATGATGGAACTACGTAGAATGATAGAACTACGTAGAATGATAGAACTACGTAGAATGATGGAACTACGTAGAATGATGGAACTACGTAGAATGATAGAACTATGTAGAATGATGGAACTACGTAGAATGATGGAACTACGTAGAATGATAGAACTATGTAGAATGATGGAACTACGTAGAATGATGGAACTACGTAGAATGATGGAACTACGTAGAATGATGGAACTATGTAGAATGATGGAACTACGTAGAATGATGGAACTACGTAGAATGATAGAACTACGTAGAATGATAGAACTACGTAGAATGATAGAACTATGTAGAATGATGGAACTACGTAGAATGATAGAACTACGTAGAATGATAGAACTACGTAGAATGATAGAACTACGTAGAATGATAGAACTACGTAGAATGATGGAACTACGTAGAATGATGGAACTACGTAGAATGATAGAACTACGTAGAATGATAGAACTACGTAGAATGATGGAACTATGTAGAATGATGGAACTACGTAGAATGATAGAACTACGTAGAATGATAGAACTACGTAGAATGATGGAACTACGTAGAATGATGGAACTACGTAGAATGATGGAACTACGTAGAATGATAGAACTACGTAGAATGATGGAACTACGTAGAATGATAGAACTACGTAGAATGATGGAACTACGTAGAATGATAGAACTACGTAGAATGATGGAACTACGTAGAATGATGGAACTACGTAGAATGATGGAACTACGTAGAATGATAGAACTACGTAGAATGATAGAACTACGTAGAATGATGGAACTACGTAGAATGATGGAACTACGTAGAATGATGGAACTACGTAGAATGATAGAACTACGTAGAATGATAGAACTACGTAGAATGATAAGCTGCTGTCTGATTCAACTGTTTCTGAGCAGAGAGACAAAGCTGACAGACCATAAACAGGAACTTTGATTCTCACTCTGACATTCACATGACCTCATCAGTGCACAACAGATCATATTATACACCCAAAACCCCAGAAAAGTGAAATTTGATGTCATGGCACCTTTAAGAAATGAAAACGGTTCCATATGCAGTCCTCCCAGCAGATATCTGGAGACTGTCGGCAGCACATACGAACCAGGAAATGTGAGTCAGTCTGAGAGTCTGAGGCTTGTTTCTAACTGGGAAACTTTTATACTTTCTCTGATCAGGCAGCTGCTCTGTGGAGCTGAAACCAAACACACATACACACTCATGCAAAACTTTATCAGTCGGACACTTTGTTTCCTTCTCTGGCACGTAGAAACAGATAACGGGGAAGTGACTCCCCAGCACCAACTCCCCCTCACTAAATAATGATGCACACACTCAGCAAAGTAAAAGTGTCAACTTCTCCACCTGCAGTGGAATAATGGCTGATTGTTGCACTATGAGGTTATTATAAGTCAGCTTCAGATGTCAGCATATTTACATCCGTCCGTCCGTCGGACCCACCGACCCCCGGAAGTGGAGGGAAGCTACCCTTTCATCCACCGGGGTAAACCTCAACGTACAGGCGCCGAGCTGGGGGGCAATGAGTATGCCCACACCTGCTCGGTGCCTCTCACCGGGAGCAACTCCAGAGTGGAACAAGGTCCAGCCCCCCCTCCAGGATGGTGTTTCTGAGCCAGAGCTGTGCGCGGAGGTGAGTCCATCTATATCTAGTCGGAACCGCTCGACCTCCCGCACCAGCTCAGGCTCCTTTCCAACCGGAGAGGTGACGTTCCACGCCCCTACAGCTAGCTTCTGCAGCCGGGGGTCGGACCGCCGGGGTCGGACCGCCGGGGTCGGACCGCCGGGGGTCGGACCGCCGGGGGTCGGACCGCCGGGGTCGGACCGCCGGGGGTCGGACCGCCGGGGGTCGGACCGCCGGGGTCGGACCGCCGGGGGTCGGACCGCCGGGATCGGACCGCCGGGGTCTCCCCCGCCCTTGGCTGCCGCCCAACTCACACTGCACCCAACCCCTATGGCCCCTCTTGCGGGTGGTGGGTCCACAAGAAGGGGGGGCCCATGTCAACCTCCTGGGCTGCCACCTTATACCTTAGTGTTCAGGGTCTGAATACTTATGACCATGGGATATTTCAGTTTTTCTTTTTTAATAAATTTGCAAAAATTTCTTAATTTCTGTTTTTCTGTCGAGATTATTGTTGAGAAATAAAATGAACTTTTTTCATTTTAGCAAATGGCCACAAAGAAACGAAGAGTAAAAAGCTTAAAGGGGTCTGAATATTTTCCGTAGCCACTGTGTGTGTGTGTGTGTATATATATATATATATATATAATGTGTGTGTGTGTGTGTGTATATATATATATATAGTCATCAGTCAGTCATTTTCTGTACCGCTAATCCAATTCAGGGTCGCGGTGGTTGCTGGAGCCTATCCCAGCTATTATCAGGCGAGAGGCGGGGTACACCCTGGACAGGTCGCCAGTCTGTCGCAGGGCCAACACTGAAAGACAGACAACCATTCACTCTCACACTCATACCTAAGGGCAATTTAGAGTGACCAATTAACCTAACACGCATGTCTTTGGATGGTGGGAGGAAGCCGGAGTACCCGGAGAGAACCCACGCATACACGGGGAGAACATGCAAACTCCACACAGGAAGGTCACAGTTGGAATTGTTCAAACCCCCTCCCCAGCCGGGAGTCGAACCAGCAACCTTCTTACTGTGAGGCTGCGGTGCTAACCACCACGCCACCGTGCAGCCCTTATTTTATATATATATATATATATATATATATATATATATATATATATATATATATATATATATATATATATATATATATATATATATATATATATATATATATATTTATAGTTATGCTTTATATATGCTTTATATATATATATATATATATATATATATATATATATAATGTGTATATGTATCTTTTTTATTCTTGCTCTGTCTTCTCAGTGACAGATTTCACATGTAATATTTCTTGTGTCTCTGTGTCCTTCTAGACGTCTCTCATCAACATATCTGTAAGGAGGAAGAAGATCTCACCAACCAGCATCTCTGTAACCAGGAGAGGAACTGTACTCTGGACCAGGAAGAACCAGAACCTCCACAGATCAAAGAGGAACCGGAGCAGAAATCCACCAATCAGGATGAGGACAGTGATCGGACTGAAGCAGAAGCAAACAGTAACCAGATCTTCTCTCACACCTCTGCTCTGGCTGAGCTTCATGTTCAGGAAGCGAACAGGGATGTTTGTTCAGGCTCCACTACAGATGCAGAGCAGATGCTGGACAGCACCGACACAAGTCATAACAACAACATGGCTAACTCTGGTGACATCGGTGAAAAACCACATTCTTGTTATGAGTGTGGGAAATATTTTAGCTCCAAACTAACTTTTAAAGCTCATATGAGAACCCACACGGGTGAGAAGCCTTATCCTTGTAAAGTTTGTGGAAAAAGTTTTAAATTTGCAGGAAACTTGAATGTTCACATGAGAATCCACACTGGTGAGAAACCATATTCCTGTAAAATATGTGACAAGAGATTTAGTCAGACTGGGGCTTTAAATTACCACATGAGAATTCACACTGGTGAGAAACCATATTCCTGTAAAATATGTGACAAGAGATTTCGTCAGACTGGGGCTTTAAATTACCACATGAAAATCCACACTGGTGAGAAACCATATTCCTGTAAAATATGTGACAAGAGATTTCGTCAGACTGGGGCTTTAAAACACCACATGAAAATCCACACTGGTGAGAAACCATGTTCCTGTAAAATATGTGACAAGAGATTAAGTCACACTGGGGCTTTAAAACACCACATGAGAATCCACACTGGTGAGAAACCATATTCCTGTAAAATATGTGACAAGAGATTTCGTCAGACTGGGGCTTTAAATTACCACATGAAAATCCACACTGGTGAGAAACCATATTCCTGTAAAATATGTGACAAGAGATTTCGTCAAACTGGGGCTTTAAATTACCACATGAAAATCCACACTGGTGAGAAACCATATTCCTGTAAAATATGTGACAAGAGATTTTGTCAGACTGCTGGTTTAAATTACCACATGAAAATCCACACCGGTGAGAAACCATATTCTTGTAAAATATGTGAGAAGGGATTTCGTCAGGCTGCTGGTTTAAATTGCCACATGAAAATCCACACCGGTGAGAAACCATATTCTTGTAAAATATGTGAGAAGAGATTTCGTCAGACTGCTGGTTTAAATTACCACATGAAAGTCCACACCGGTGAGAAACCATATTCTTGTAAAAAATGGGACGAGATTTGGTCAGTTATGCTTTAAAGTGCTGATGACATGTTTTTGACATTTTTTGCCATGTTTTATCGACCAAATCGTTCCTCATGATGATGTCACAAAAACAGGCACAGCTACATAGATGAGTTACGAGGAAACATTACATTTCAGCACATCTAACCAGACTGTGACGCTGTTAGCTGAAACCGGACGTGACGTCTGCCAGAGAACGTTTTCAGCTCATTTAACATCGAAGTTAATGGCTCCATAGCAGTTTTAACTTCCTTTTTTCAGTTTTACAGACAAACAGTAACGACTCAGCCTTCAAATTTTATTGCCAGTTAATGTTTAAAGGCTCGTAAGTACAACGTTGTGTGAGCATGTATTCGGAGCTTGCTAACAAGCTAATGCTAGCTGGAATTAAAGCTAAGGGGAGCTAATACGACTACAATAAATGGTTTGGAATACCCACACCATAGTACATCAGTTCTCAAATTTAGTACTTCGTCTGAATACAGTCTAGCTAGGATGCTACACGTATAATTTACTCTTAGTGTTTTTACACCTATTGAACTAAAAGACAGAAAATAGGGGTTGGTAGTTGTGTGTCGAATTGGGAGGGGGGTCGGGTGTGTGCATGTGTGTGTTTTGTGTCACATACTTGGATGTGTGAAGGCTTGTTTTTATTTGAATTTGCATTTGTTTTTATTATGCTAAGCACTTTATGTTGCTTTTTTACTGGTATGAAAAGTGCTTTAAAAATAAAGTTTGATTTGATTTGACTGCTGTTGGTTGTTTGGAAGAAATCCTGTTTTTTTTTTTTACTCTCCACTTACTCATTATCTCCTAAAATAACTGCTGTTGCATTTCCACAATATTAGATAATTTAAGCAGTTCTTAAAGGTACAGTATGTAAAAAAGACAGATTTCACACAAATACATTTGTAATATTTCTTGTCTCTGTGTCCTTCTAGACGTCTCTCATCAACATATCTGTAAGGAGGAAGAAGATCTCACCAACCAGCAGCTCTGCAACCAGGAGACGAACTGTACTCTGGACCAGGAAGAACCAGAACCTCCACAGATCAAAGAGGAACCGGAACAGAAATCCACCAATCAGGATGAGGACAGTGATCGGACTGAAGCAGAAGCAAACAGTAACCAGATCTTCTCTCACACCTCTGCTCTGGCTGAGCTTCATGTTCAGGAAGCGAACAGGGATGTTTGTTCAGGCTCCACTATAGATGCAGAGCAGATGATGGACAGCACCGACACAAGTCATAACAACAACATGGCTAACTCTGGTGACATCGGTGAAAAACCACATTCTTGTTATGAGTGTGGGAAATATTTTAGCTCCAAACTAACTTTAAAAGCTCATGTGAGAACCCACACTGGTGAGAAGCCTTATCCTTGTAGAGTTTGTAGAAAAAGTTTTAAATTAGTAGGAAACTTGAATGTTCACATGAGAATCCACACTGGTGAGAAACCATATTCCTGTAAAATATGTGACAAGAGATTTAGTCAGACTGGGGCTTTAAATTACCACATGAAAATCCACACTGGTGAGAAACCATATTCCTGTAAAATATGTGACAAGAGATTTCGTCAGACTGGGGCTTTAAATTACCACATGAAAATCCACACTGGTGAGAAACCATGTTCCTGTAAAATATGTGACAAGATATTAAGTCACACTGGGGCTTTAAATGACCACATGAGAATCCACACTGGTGAGAAACCATATTCCTGTAAAATATGTGACAAGAGATTTCGTCATACTGGGGCTTTAAAACGCCACATGAGAATCCACACTGGTGAGAAACCATATTCCTGTAAAATATGTGACAAGAGATTTCGTCAGACTGGGGCTTTAAATTACCACATGAAAATCCACACTGGTGAGAAACCATATTCTTGTAAAATATGTGAGAAGGGATTTCGTCAGGCTGCTGGTTTAAATTGCCACATGAAAATCCACACCGGTGAGAAACCATATTCTTGTAAAATATGTGAGAAGAGATTTCGTCAGACTGGGGCTTTAAATTACCACATGAAAATCCACACCGGTGAGAAACCATATTCTTGTAAAATATGTGAGAAGGGATTTCGTCAGGCTGCTGGTTTAAATTACCACATGAAAATCCACACCGGTGAGAAACCATATTCTTGTAAAACATGTGACAAGGGATTTCGTGATAGTGGTGGTTTATCTAGCCACATGAAAGTCCACACCGGTGAGAAACCATATTCTTGTAAAAAATGGGACGAGATTTAGTCAGTTATGCTTTAAAGTGCTGATGACATGTTTTTGACATTTTTTGCCATGTTTTATCGACCAAAACGTTCCTCATGATGATGTCACAAAAACAGGCACAGCTACATAGATGAGTTACGAGGAAACATTACATTTCAGCACATCTAACCAGACTGTGACGCTGTTAGCTGAAACCGGACGTGACGTCTGCCAGAGAACGTTTTCAGCTCATTTAATATTGAAGTCAATGGCTCCATAGCAGTTTTAACTTCCTTTTTTCAGTTTTACAGACAAACAGTAACGACTCAGCCTTCAAATTTTATTGCCAGTTAATGTTTAAAGGCTCGTAAGTACAACGTTGTGTGAGCATGTATTCGGAGCTTGCTAACAAGCTAATGCTAGCTGGAATTAAAGCTAAGGGGAGCTAATACGACTACAATAAATGGTTTGGAATACCCACACCATAGTACATCAGTTCTCAAATTTAGTACTTCGTCTGAATACAGTCTGGCTAGGATGCTACACGTATAATTTACTCTTAGTGTTTTTACTTCTATTGAACTAAAAGACAGAAAATAGGGGTTGGTAGTTGTGTGTCGAATTGGGAGGGGGGTCGGGTGTGTGCATGTGTGTGTTTTGTGTCACATACTTGGATGTGTGAAGGCTTGTTTTTATTTGAATTTGCATTTGTTTTTATTATGCTAAGCACTTCATGTTGCTTTTTTACTGGTATGAAAAGTGCTTTATAAATAAAGTTTGATTTGATTTGACTGCTGTTGGTTGTTTGGAAGAAATCCTGTTTTTTTTTACTCTCCACTTACTCATTATCTCCTAAAATAACTGCTGTTGCATTTCCACAATATTAGATAATTTAAGCAGTTCTTAAAGGTACAGTATGTAAAAAAAAATCAAAGGTCAATGGCAGAAAATGTGATTTATATTTCAAAACTGTGTTTCTATTGATTTTTGACCTTTCTTTTTTTTTTTTTTACATACTGTACCTTTTAAATTGGGCCAATTTAGTCCCAAGAAGTACACTTGTTAGTATACTGGTAGGACACTGATAGCAGTGTACTTGGTAAATAAAAGTACACTTGGGGGGAATATACTTTAATACTTGAGTATACTTAATGACATGTACTAACGGAATACTTTTTTTTGGTAAGGGCGTCTCCACTGTTTCCTTGTACCAGCCTAACTGTGTGCAACATACTATCACCACACAGAGATCGTATCTGGTTACATGCAATAGCGGCCTGTATCGGCTTGTAGATGTGAACATATCATTGTCAAACCCGTTAAAATTTATTCTATATTTATTTTCAGGCTGAATATAAGGTATTATCTTTTTTTAGATTATAGTTTTTAATAAAAATGTTTCATATTCAACCTTTAATTCAAGAGGAAAACAATTAATGGAATGCTTTCACTAAATTTATTTTTGATTCAATCCGAGAACTTAAAATGTAAATATAATCCGGATAAGTTCCCTATAAAATTGGCAAATTTCCACACGCAAGCTCTGCTGTTATGGAAGCTGCATACAAACATCATCTCTCACATACAAGCTATAGAGGCTAAGGCTTAACTTAAAGCCCCTGGAAGTTCGCTAGCCAGAACAGACGCTTAGTTGACGCGCCGTCTCTTTTGCTACTTGATTTTTAACAAAGTTGAAAAGCCATCATGACATTTTCTTTTGTTTATTACTTTCCACATGTATTTTTAACAATGTGTCGTACAGCCTATAACACACATGTCGATAAGCATACAAGTAAACGATTAAATAGACAATGTAGCAAACAAACGTACGGTCATAACTGTGTGAGCACCTTCCGACCAGCAACAACAATTAGGTGCAGGTGTGTTCCCCCTATAAAGTTTACAGCCCACATTCCACAACATTGCCACCTGGTGGACACTCACAACATTTCACAAAGTGGCTCCTACACTCCGGCCCCTAATTGTAATGACTAGTAGGCAAAACAATTCTAATACAACAAACAAGGAGCCACCAATACAATTAATTCATATGCACACATAACCAAAACACATTGGTACATAGACCGTAAATGATACACTAAGCAATGGGCTCATGCAACAGGCAGAGTTTAGTTACAGGTCTTTCAATGATGCTAGTCTTTGTCTGCAGACGGACTGAACGTACTAGTCCTTTCTTGTCCGGAAAAGCCTCTAAAACTCTTCCGAGTGGCCAAGAGCCACGTGGGGCAGAAGGATCCATGACGATGACTTTGTCTCCAGGCTTGAGATTGTTCCTTTTTTGGTTCCACTTCTGCCTCTCCTGCAGCAAAGGTAGGTATTCTCGGATCCATCTTTTCCAGAAAAGATTGGAGATATACTGGACCTGCCGCCATCTTTTCCTGATGTACATGTCATGTTCTTCAAACAATCCTGGTGGTAAGGATGGCTTTCCTTTCAAAAGCAGGATATGATTAGGAGTAAGTGGTTCAAGGTCACTTGGATCATCAGACAGTTTGGTGATGGGCCGGTCGTTTAAGATTGCTTCCGCTTCACAGATAACTGTATGGAATCCATCGTCATCCAGCTTTTGCTGCCGAAGAACCGCATTAAGGATCTTCCTCACCATGCGGATCAATCGCTCCCATACACCACCATAATGTGATCCTGCTGGAGGGTTGAAGCTCCACTTGATACCCCGTTGTTGTAGCATTCCTTCAATGCGTGCTTGATTCAAAGATGACAGTGCTTCTTTAAGTTCCCGGTCCGCTCCAACAAAGTTTGTCCCATTATCTGACTGAATATGGGCAACTTGACCTCTTCTGCAGATGAATCTGCGTAACACATTGATGCAAGCATCTGTATCCAAGGAGTTAGCCACCTCCAGATGAACTGCTCTACTTGACAAACAGGTGAATATCACACCATAGCGTTTGACTGTACTCCGTCCCCTTTTTACCTCTATTGGTCCGAAGTAGTCGACGCCAACGTTGGTAAACGGGGGATGGTCAGGGAGAATCCTTTCCTTTGGCAAATCCGCCATCTTTTGCACCATCATCCGAGCATTGTATCTTTTACAGATGGAGCATTCACTCACAATCCGTCTCACAGCTGAACTGGCTCCTGTAATCCAGTATTTCCTCCTCAGTGTGGACAACATATGGTTCCGACCACAATGGCCAAGCCTTTGATGAATGTCTTTCAGAATGAGACTGCCAATGTGTTGATCTTTAGACGGGATCAATGGGTGCTTGATTTCCTCTGGTAATGAGCCTTTAGTAAGTCGTCCTCCAACTCTTAGCAGCCCATCTTCCAAACGTGGGTCCAGCTTAATGAGAACACTCTGTTTGCTCACAGCACCTTTCCCAGAAGACAAATCAGCAATCTCGTTGCCAAATCTTTTCTGCTGACAATATCGAACAATGGCAACCTCGGCATCATTCAGATCCTCTACTGATAATGCACGTTTTTCAAGTATCCCAACATCTTGCTTGCTGGGATTAGATGCCTCAAAATCCCTTTTTTGGCGAATCATGCTCTGAAGTGTGCTTTTCACTCTGAGAACCCAGGCCACTGCTACTTTCAGTTTCCTCCAATCTGAAAAGTAGGAGATGAGGCGTTCAGTGGCATCCTGTGAACTCTCCATGGTGACTGCATTCACCACAACTTCTTTCTTGACCTCCAGGTCATCTGCTTCCATCGCAGCATCCACCATGTGTACTGGCCAGTCCTTCTCTGGTCTACACAAGAACCTTGGACCATCTATCCATCTGCAGCCATTAATGAAACCTGCTGCTTTCATGCCTCTGGATGCGTCGTCTGCTGTGTTTTCTTTTGAGCTGATGTATCGCCACTGAGAAAGGCTGGTTGCTCCTCTTATAGTTGATATCCGATTTGCCACAAATGTGTGGAAACGCTTGTCCTCATTCATGATATACTTAAGCACAGACGTACTGTCTGTCCACTTTGAGGAGGATGGAGATATAAACATGTTGTGTTTTAGAGCTGCTGCTCATCTGGAGATGAAAGCAGCGGATGATGATTCAGAAGCAAAGTCCGTACGGAGCCTCTGATCACATCAGCAGGGAAAAAACACTGGTGGCGACTTCCAGGACAGACGCCCGAAACGTAACACAAATTAAAAACCCCTCAGGATGAACTTCTGGAGTGTGGATGTCTTGATCTTGTATTCCACTTTTATCCGCCACCAGTTCCTGACTAATGTGGTCAAACAGCAGCTGATACGAAGGCGCAGTCATACGATGTTATCCGTGGTCACGTTTGATTAAATCCTGGTGACGTATAATTAACGTGGGAACCAGATAACCGAGTTGTGGTGTTACAGATGTGTGGAAACGACATAAACAGCTGGTGGCCAGTCGTTAATGAAGAACTTAAACCATCTGTGTAATGTCCAAAATGAACTCAGCTTGCTGAGTTACGGCGATTTGGGGATTTTTCATATATGTGACTGATAAAAACTTCCCCCATCACTCCAATTTCACAATTAATGTTTGTAAATGATCATATTCATTATAACTAAGGAGGAATAACGGGATTTTAACCCCCCTACGTCATGCCTGATGGCGAGTAATTGCGAAAAAAATGTTTCCATTACACTTACGCGCAAAACTGCTTTATCGAAACGTCTGGATTTACGCCTCACGAAAGCGTAAAAACTTTTTTGCGATACTTGAGAGTTTTTTCGAAATGTAGGTGTTTCCATTAGCGGTTTTTATGTGTGATATTTAGGTTTTGCGCAATTCCAGGTGTAATGGAAACCCAGCTTCTGACTGGTAGCGCGCATGTCTCTCTCCCGGGAGTCTGTTGGATTGAGTCCTTTTCGCGCCCTCATTGCGCACCGTTCCACATGTTACAGCAGGGGAAAAGTAATGAGCACATCAACATTTTTCTCAGAAAATATATTTCTAGTAGAGCTATTGACATGAAATTTTCACCAGATGTCGGCAACAACCCAACTAATGCGCACATACAAAGAAATCCTACATTTATGTCCACAAATGAAGTTATGTGTAATATAGTGAAATGACACAGGGAATAAGTATTGAACACATAAAGAAATGGAGACAAAAAGATCTGGAAAGCCAAGAAAGCAGCTGGAGTCTGTCAGTATTTAGAAAGTAACCCTGTCTCCTATCAAAGTAAAGTAATATCAGCTGGTTTAGTCCTGATTGATGCCTTTAATACTATTCAGCTGCTTTGCTATGTCAGAAGCTCCATAACTTCCAGGTGGATCCCTCCACAACCACCTGGATTTACGACTACCTAACAAACAGACCACAGTTTGTGAGACTGAAAGGTTGTGTGTCAGAGATGGTGGTCAGCAGCACTGGAGCACCACAAGGAACTGTACTCTCACCATTCCTCTTTACACTGTACACCTCAGACTTCCAGTACAACTCTGATCCTGTCATCTGCAGAAATACTCTGATGACTCTGCAGTTGTGGGGTGTATCAGTGATGGACAAGAAGCCGAGTACAGGGAACTGGTCAGTCAGTTTGTGAAATGGTAACAATCAGCTCATCTTAGATACCAGCAAGACTAAAGAGATGATTGTTGACTTCAGGAGGAGCAAGAATAAGCAGCATAGTCCTGTCTACATGCTGGAAGAGGAGGTGGAGGTGGTGGAGAACTACAAATACCTGGAGTTCAGCTGGACAACAGACTCGACTGGAAATGCAACACTGACTACATCTACAAGAAAGGTCAGAGCAGACTCTACTTCTTCAGGAAGCTGAGATCATTCAACGTCTGCACCAAGATGTTGCAGATCTTCTACAAGTGCAGTTGGGTGCTGGATTTTCTCACTGGCAGAACACAGTCCGTTCGTGTGGGGGACAACATCTCCAGTGTCATAACCCTGAGCTCTGGCTCCCCCCCAGGGCTGTGTATATAAATATATAAAGAAAGAATAAACTGATAGCCTAAGTAAATGAATAGTAAAGAAATATCAGTCTGATGTTTCAGAAAAGTATTTTTTGTAATTAGAGACATACTGCTCCTTTTATAAATATTTTTATCTACTTTGAAAATATGCTTAAATTTATTATTATATATGGAAAGTTTTTTATTCAAAAAAAAAAAAGGGGAAACCCGATTCCAAAAATTACTCACTTTTTTTTAGGGTGAACTTTTTGATGGGATCCTAAAACAAATAAAAATATACCGTGAATTTTTACTGATAAAAGCAAAAAAGAGGAGTAATAGAAGATTTTTGGCAATAAAGGAGGACGGGAGCACTGAGGAGGGGCCCTCGGGGAAAAAACAGCAAAAAATGAGGAGGGGGGGGTGGGAAAGAGAGGGTGAAAAAGATAGTTGCACCCTGCAAAAAAAAAAAATATAAATAAAAGAAAAAAACAGAGAGATTATTTTTCTCTCTCAAATATGAAGTAAGGAGGGGAAAAAGAAAAAGGAGAGAGGGTGAGAGAGAAAAAAAAAGGAGGGGGGAAAGAAAAAAGAAGGAGATGGGAGTAAAAGGGAACCCCAACTCCCTTCTATCATACAATGTAAGAAAAGTGGATGAGTTTTAGAGAAAAAAAGGAGAATTTTTTTTTTTTCATTTTCATCCACGAAAATCCAAAAAAACGAATCAGAGCGCAAAGTGTATGTGGAAAGGGAAAAGGAAAAAAAAAACAAAGAACTCATACATAAAAAATTGAATGGGGGGGAGAAATAAAGATTAATTAATATAAATAAAAAGAAGGGGAGGGATTTGGTTTGGGTGTTGATGTAGAGAGGAGAAGAGGAAGAAGTACGAAAAAAAGAGATAAACGATATAACAAAAAAGAGGTAAAAAGAGACACACGAAAAAAAACACAACATTGTGGGGGATTGGATTATCTTTCTATTTGGGGTGTGATGTTTGTAAAAAAAAATGAAAAGAAGAGGGAACACCGGGGGGAGGTCATAAGAAAAAATCAAAAAAAATTAAAATCTGAAGGGTGTTTTAATATCCAAAGGGAGGGAGAAATAAATTTGTGGGGGGGGGGGGGGGGGGGAGTTGGAGAAAAAAATGAAAATAAAAAAAAAAAAAAAAATATTTATAAAAAAAAACTCCCCCAAATCCTATATTAATAATAATATTTTTTTTTTTTTTTTTTTTTTTTTTTTTTTTTTTTTTTTTTTTTTTTTTTTTTTTTTTTCATTATTATAATCCTCATCCTTCAAAAACATTTTTATAAAAAAAAAAAAAAAAAAAAAAAATAAATACTTTGTATCTGTATCTGTTTTTGCGATGCTTTTCCCTGTTTGTTTGTAAACTGTAAAATGTCAATAAAGTTTTCTTTTAGGGGAAAAAGGAACTACTTTCCGTTTCCGAGCTGCATTGGGTCCGCTCCTTTATATCACCGTGCGATGACCCGGGAGGAGTGAAAATGAGCGGGTTTGCCGCTTACATGAAGGGGGAGGCGTGAATAAACCGTTTTTGTTTCTAGGAAAAAGGGGAGGAGGATCATTTAGAGCGAAGTTTAAAATAAAATATAGAAACGGAGGAAAACTCCACCCACCAGGCTCGCAGCTCGGTCGCCCAGGGGCGTAAATGGAGCGAACCCACTGTTAGCAGCAAGCCCGCGGTTAGCAGGAAGGCGGTTGCTAGCAGGAAGGCGGTCGTGTTTGGTCTCTCAGCTGAATATTTCCCACATTTTAACAAAAATGTCTTCAGCTCATCACCTGAGAGAGTTTATCAGCGCGCGACTAACAGCTGCTGCTGCAGAAATATTCTCCGAGTTTGAAAAAACCATCGTCCGGTACGAAGAAGAGATGGATCGTCATCGCAGACTGCTGGACATCGCCTGGAAACCTCACGTAAAGTTACACAGAATACTAGGTATGAAAGTAAAAACCTCTGCGTGGCTGCTGTTTCAACCCAGAGTCAAGAAATTAGACAATTACCGATACAGAGATACCAGACCTTGGACCTGGTCTCAGGTGTGTTTGGGCCACATTGTGGCTGGTCAGGCTGCGTTCAGCAGGAACAAAACAATAAATGTTCTTTATCATTATCACCGCCATTAATAAATAGATATCTGACTTTAAATGTTGCTTAATCAATATCTGATTAAGCTGCAGGAAAAAATGTTAGAAATAATCTTCTCTGGATCGTCTTTGTTGGCAGTTTGCCGCCATCGCTGTTTATGAGCAATGAGGTGTGTGTGTGTGTGTGTTCGGCTCCTTACAGAGGTGAACTGGTTCTGTTTTCTGTTTGGTCTTAACTTTGTGTTAACTAAAAACAGAAAATAAAAACGCCCTTTAGCTGCTTTGGTGGCTCAACTGGCAGCTAAACCAACAGCATCCAGAGCCGGCTCTGGATTTCAGGGGCCCTAAGCAGAGTAATGTTTGGGGGCCCTACCCTTCATGCCATGAACAAAGTTTTGGGGTAGACTCAACACCTTAAAGGGATAGTACGCCCACATAATAATGTAACGTTATCTTCCACTTCCCCTCATGGTGAGAAAGACTCTGGAGCACTTTTTTAATATCTCAAATGCAGCCGGTGATCAGGAAGGCTTCTCGTTTCCCCCCAACTTTCATATTAGGAGTTCGCCGGGGTCCGAGCCAAAAAAGTCCATAAAAGTCCATGAAAACTTGTCAATATTCCTCCATACTGCTCGTCCAATGTAATCCACGTGTCCTGAGTGGGTAGCGTCCAGAATTTACTGGAAACAACATCATTTAGAAGATTTTTAGAGCCTAGACAGTACTTCATCTTACTTTCTGCGAAACACGCATAAGCGCATTCACGAAACTACAGAAGCCTCTTTGTTCAGAGCCTACTCTGCGATAATACAAGCGTAGAAGAAGAAATTCACCGTTTACATTGTGCTAAGAGCGACAGAGCCGCAGACAAACCCGGACAAAAACAAGAGGGTCCAAGAGGGGTTGATATTGATTTAAAACAAAGAAAGAAAAAAAGGGAACGCGTGATCTCATCTGCCGCGACTTCCGTAGTTTCGTGAACGTGTTTGCAGGAGATGCGACGTGGTACTGTTCAGGTTCTTGAAATCTACTAAGAGGGGGTGCACCGATTGCAGTTTTCTGGCGATCACGATTGCGATCTTAGGAAACCCCCAGAACGATTTTGGATTTTTTAAAAAAAAAAAAAAAAATTTATAAAAAAAAAAAAAGAAAAAAAAAGACAAAACCACAAAAACGGAAAAATTAAAAAAAGGCCCCCAGGGAAATGATGTGGTTTCCAGTAAATTCTGGATGCTACCCACTCAGGACACTTGGATTACATTGGACGAGCAGCATGGAGGAATAATGACAAGTTTTTGTGGACTTTTAAGGACCTTTTTGGCTCGGACCCCGGTGAACTCCATTATATGAAAGTTGGGGGGAAACGAGAAGCCTTCCTGATCACTGGCTGCATTTGAGATATTAAAAAAGTGCTGCAGAGTCTTTCTCACCATGAGGGGAAGTGGAAAATAAAGTTACATCATTCCGTGGGTGTACTAGTCCTTTAAGAACTGGGGATCAATAGAGTTTCTTTGATTTGATTTACTCCTGACATTCTGACTGAAACCAACATCCAACAAACAGCCAGTCGCAACACAAGAAACAAAAACGGCGAGCCAATCATATCAGACTAAAAGCAGTTAAAATACTGTATAACATCGGCAGAAACACAAACTATACAGTTGTGGCGGTGGCGTGACACCCCCGCGGTTGGGCTCGTCAAAAGAGCGGTGTTGTGATGTCGTGGTTGCGACCGCCCTGCCAGAATATCTAGACTTTGCTTCTACGTCACCGTGTTCATAATCTTGTTCTGTTATTTGTTCCTGCAGACTTTCCACTGCAACACGACCCTCCTGCTGACCAGCAGCTCCTTACCCAGGAGGAGGACTCCAGTCCGGACCAGGAGGAACTGGAACCTCCACAGATTGTAGATGAAGGCCAGGAGGAACCAGAACCTCCACAGATCGTAGACGAGGGTCAGGAGGAACTGGAACCTCCACAGATCGTAGACGAGGGTCAGGAGGAACTGGAACCTCCACAGATCGTAGACGACCGGGATGAGCCAGAACCTCCACAGATGGAGGAGGACTGGGAGGAACCAGAACCTCCAGGGGTTGAAGGAGACGGGGAGGAAGTCCACGTCAGTCAGGAAGGAGCGCAGCTTGTTGTGAAGGATGAGACCTACATCGTGGCTCTATACGCGTCTAAATTCCCACACACCAGCATCCAGTTCAAACAGGAAACGGATGTTCAGCCCAGAACAGGTACGTAAACCTTCAGTGGTCCTCATAATGATGCAGAGAGACCCGGACAGGTGGCACGTAGGGGGAAATTTTGTAAATTTCTGAGCTGACAAACTGCCGACCGTCGCAGTCGTCACCGTAAAATGATGTTGAGCTGATGAGTCGACCTCAGTCTCGCCGACACGGTGAGAAAAGTACCCGAGAACACGCCTAACCGACTCCAGACTTTGGTGTACCTTCTGCACATGCACAAAATATGATGTCACCACTGCAGCCGGCAGCGCTGATCTGTATTGTGGCCCCACAAAACGAAAATTGGAATTAACGGACTATTTCTCAAGACCAAAACGTGTAAAAGCTGCTTTTGTTGTTGGCAGAGAGCGAGGACTGCAGTACTTGGAGAAAAACTACTGTAATAATATGGTCAACAAGAAAGAAAATGGAAGGAGAGAAGCAACAGACTTAAATGCCAAATACACTGAGGGAAGCTCGTGCAGAATCACAAGCTTCATTTCCGCTTCATTTCTGCTTCATGTCCGCTTCATGACTGCTTCATGTCTGCTTCATTTCCGCTTCATTTCTGCTTCACGTCCGCTTCATGTCTGCTTCATTTCCGCTTCATGACTGCTTCACGTCCGCTTCATGACTGCTTCACGTCCGCTTCATGACTGCTTCACGTCAGCTTCATGACTGCTTCATGACTGCTTCACGTCCGCTTCATGACTGCTTCATGATTGCTTCACGTCCGCTTCATCACTGCTTCACGTCCGCTTCATCACTGCTTCACGTCCGCTTCATGACTGCACGTCTGCTTCATGTCTGCTTCATGTCCGCTTCATTTCTGCTTCACGTCCGCTTCACGACTGCTTCATGTCTGCTTCATGTCCGCTTCATTTCTGCTTCATGACTGCTTCACGTCCGCTTCATGACTGCTTCACGTCCGCTTCACGTCCGCTTCACGTCTGCTTCACGTCCGCTTCATGACTGCTTCATGTCCGCTTCATCTCTGCTTCATGTCCGCTTCATGACCGCTTCATGACTACTTCATGTTTGCTTCATTTCCGCTTCATTTCTGCTTCATGTCCGCTTCATGGCTGCTTCACGTCCGCTTCATGACTGCTTCACGTCCGCTTCATGACTGCTTCCATGTCTGCTTCATTTCCGCTTCATGTCTGCTTCACGTCTGCTTCATGACTGCTTCACGTCCGCTTCATGACTGCTTCACGTCCGCTTCATGACTGCTTCACGTCCGCTTCATGACTGCTTCACGTCCGCTCCATGACTGCTTCACGCCCGCTTCATTTCCGCTTCATTTCTGCCTCATGTCCGCTTCATTTCGGCCTCATGTCCGCTTCATGACTGCTTCACGTCCGCTTCACGACTGCTTCACGTCCGCTTCACGACTGCTTCACGTCCGCTTCACGACTGCTTCACGTCCGCTTCACGTCCGCTTCACGACTGCTTCACGACAGCTTCACGACCGCTTCACGACTGCTTCACGACCGCTTCACGACTGCTTCACGACTGCTTCACGTCTGCTTCACGACTGCTTCACGACTGCTTCATGACTGCTTCACGTCCGCTTCATGACTGCTTCACGTCCGCTTCATGACTGCTTCACGACTGCTTCATGTCTGCTTCATTTCCGCTTCATTTCCGCTTCATGACTGCTTCACGTCCGCTTCATGACTGCTTCACTTCCGCTTCATGACTGCTTCACGTCCGCTTCATGTCTGCTTCATGACTGCTTCACGTCCGCTTCATGACTGCTTCACGTCTGCTTCATGACTGCTTCACGTCTGCTTCATGACTGCTTCACGTCTGCTTCATGACTGCTTCACGTCCGCTTCATGACTGCTTCACGTCCGCTTCACGACTGCTTCACGTCCGCTTCACGACTGCTTCACGTCCGCTTCACGACTGCTTCACGTCCGCTTCACGTCCGCTTCACGACTGCTTCACGTCCGCTTGCTGCTTCACTGCTTCGTGCTTCACGTCCGCTTCACGTCCGCTTCATGACTGCTTCACGTCCGCTTCATGACTGCTTCACGTCCGCTTCATGACTGCTTCACGTCCGCTTCATGACTGCTTCATTTCCGCTTTATTTCTGCTTCATGACTGCTTCACGTCCGCTTCATGACTGCTTCACGTCCGCTTCATGACTGCTTCACGTCCGCTTCATGACTGCTTCACGTCCGCTTCATGACTGCTTCACGTCCGCTTCATGACTGCTTCACGTCCGCTTCACGACTGCTTCACGTCCGCTTCATGACTGCTTCACGTCCGCTTCATGACTGCTTCACGTCCGCTTCATGACTGCTTCATGCCGCTCTGTCCGCTTCATGACTGCTTCACGTCCGCTTCATGACTGCTTCACCGTCCGCTTCATGACTGCTTCCACGTCCGCTTCATGACTGCTTCACGTCCGCTTCAGTCCGCTTCGATGCTCCGCGTTCGCGTTCGTGCTTCCGCCGTTCGCTGCTTCGCTGCTCGCGCTTCAGGCTTCCGCTGCTTCCGTCCGCTTCTCCGCCGCTTCACGACTGCTTCACGTCCGCTTCATTTCCGCTTCACGACTGCTTCACGTCTGCTTCACGTCTGCTTCACGACTGCTTCACGTCAGCTTCACGACTGCTTCACGACTGCTTCATGACTGCTTCACGTCCGCTTCATGACTGCTTCACGTCCGCTTCATGACTGCTTCACGTCCGCTTCATGACTGCTTCACGTCCGCTTCATGACTGCTTCACGTCCGCTTCATGACTGCTTCACGTCCGCTTCATGACTGCTTCACGTCCGCTTCATGACTGCTTCACGTCTGCTTCACGTCCGCTTCATGACTGCTTCACGTCCGCTTCATGACTGCTTCACGTCAGCTTCATGACTGCTTCACGTCAGCTTCATGACTGCTTCACGTCCGCTTCATGACTGCTTCACGTCCGCTTCATGACTGCTTCACGTCCGCTTCATGTCTGCTTCACGTCCGCTTCACGTCAGCTTCACGTCTGCTTTATGACTGCTTCACGTCTGATTCATGTCTGGTTTATGTCTGCCTTATTTCCCCTCAGCGGTTCTTTTCCAAAATCTCTGAAAGACCTGCTCTGTGAAGCTACAATAATTGAGAATTCCTTATAGGAACATTTTAATTAAGATGACATTGCTCTGTTTTATATTAACCTTTTTGCACTGCAGGATAGGATTTCACTTTGATATTTATTTTAATTTTTCATTTTAAGAATGCAAGGGTCAGATTCACCAAGTAAACTGCAAGTAAACTGTAAACAGATGAACTAAAGGTAACTGTTTTGGTGATTTATTGCAGAAAATACAATATTATACAATATTTTCAGAAAATAGAGAGAGAGACGGGAGAGGAATAAACAGAGAAAACTGACCAACAAAAACTGAAAAACCTTATGAGAGGGTGAAATTTAGGTGTTTCCACATGTTTTCATTCTGACATTGAGATTTTGAGCCATTCTTGGGGTAATGGAAACGCCGCATATCTGATGTTAGGTGATTTGGAGCGCTTTAGTTTCTTGCACTTTGAACACAAACCAAAGCGAAGTAACAAGTAAAATGTTTTGATAGTCCCCCACTCAAACGGACAAAGTCCCTGGACTATCATGGTGTGAATGAATGCTCCCAAAGTAAATTACCGTATTTTCCGGACTATAAGTCGCACTTTTTTTTCAGTTTGGCTGCTTGTGCGACGTATAGTCCAGTGCGACTCATATATCAAAATATATACAATTTAACATATTTCTAAGTGTTAACTCATACTGACTGACATGAGCCAAGGAGTAAATGTTACCGTGTAATGTCACATGTTGGTGCTCTAGACTTGTGACAACTATATTCTGCTCCAAGGGTAAAGATCCCAAATCGGTCTGATAGATGGGTTTCCCATTTACAAACACTGGCAGTTGCTAGGCAACTAGGAGTCATTTCCGGATGATGCTAGTAGTCATCATCCGGAAACAGCATTTTTCTTGTTAAAACATGGATATTATTCGTGTTGGACCTCATTTGAAATTTGCTTGAAAAACTTGAGTTAGAAAGCGGCTTTAACTTTGGTTTAGACTCTTTGTTCAAACCAAAATGGTCCCAACAATCTGCAGCAGGTTCTGCTCCGGTGTCGTCCTCACCTCCTCCATACAGGAGCAACTTTCACTAGTTTGGGATTAAACCAGGCAAAGACGACATCATCACTACGTTCATCATCACTAACTGTTAGGGACTCACCTGCATTGCTGTCGGTGAGTCTCGCTGCTTGTGGAACGTTCTGCTTTATTGTGGATGAAATCCTGGTAGACAGTAGACAGACTAGCTAAGTGCTAACAAGCTAACGGTATAAACTCAAACGCATCTGATTTACGACCCCGTACTTCGTATTAAATCTCTGGGATGCGTTGTTATGCAGCGTGAATGTCTGTAAACGGCTCCACCATCAGTTTTTTCTTTTTATTTAGCGTGTGTGAGCAGAGGACAGATGTCACACACAGCTACAGTGTTGTTATGCAGCCGTGAACTGATCAATGACTGATTGCGGCGGTGATGTTGGTATTAGTATCAGTCTCCCGTCTACAACACGGGAATAATTTCTGCCACCGCGGTGGTTTAATCTGACATGGTGACCATGATGAAAGACTAAATAAATCATGTATCTGAACCTGCAGAAGGTATAAAAGGAGGGTTTTCTGAAGATCAGTCACTCCTGCTGTCCTGTTATCACCATTTTTGACTGTTTACATGCATTCATGTTTGGATTTTTGCAACCAAACAAATACCAGGACTCGAACATTAATTTCCCCGACACTTTCACGTCATATCATGACCTCATCTGCATATGAAAAATCTGAAAATCTCCCTACTTCGCTGTTATTTACAGAAAATGACCACGACTTATAGTCCAGTGCGACTTATATATGTTTTTTTTTTTCCCTCTTCATGACGGACATTTCAACTAAGTTAAGTTAGGTGCATGGGGCTAATGACTTTTGCTGTGTGGCTGTAAGTGCGGCAGTTACATCCGTTAAATGTGGTTGATAGAAAACTACAATAATAAAAAATCCACTTACAAAAACATATTGTTGAAACTCTGAAGTTACAGAAGAATCATTTGAATTGTATTGAATAATTTATCAAACACTACGGCAAGGGTTTCTCTGGATTTACCATCAATGAGGAGACAGATTTCACATTCTGTTATGTTTCTTGTGTCCCTTTGTCTTCTAGACATCTCATATGAACAAATCTATAAGGAGGACGAAGATCTCATTAACCAGCAGCTCTGTAACCAGGAGGGGAACTGTAGTATGGACCAGAATGACCCAGGACTTCCACATATCAAAGAGGAACCGGAGCAGCAACCCATCAGTCAGGAGGGAGATCAGCTTGTTGTGCAGCAGGAGATTGAAGCTGCTACAGCGATGCCAACTGATGAGGACAGTGACGAGATTGAAGCAGAATATGATTCAGAAATAACACAAGAATGTGATTCGGAAAAAACGCAAGAACGTGATTCGGAAAAAACGCAAGAATGTGATTCGGAAAAAACGCAAGAATGTGATTCGGAAAAAACGCAAGAATGTGATTCGGAAAAAACGCAAGAATGTGATTCGGAGAAAACGCAAGAATGTGATTTGGAAAAAATGCAAGAATGTGATTCGGAAAAAACGCAAGAATGTGATTCGGAAAAAACGCAAGAATGTGATTCGGAAAAAACGCAAGAATGTGATTCGGAAAAAACGCAAGAATGTGATTCGGAAAAAACGCAAGAATGTGATTCGGAAAAAACGCAAGAATGTGTTTTGGATAAAACGCAAGAATGTGTTTTGGATAAAACGCAAGAATGTGTTTCGGAAAAAACGCAAAGAATGTGATTCGGAAAAAACGCAAGAATGTGATTCGGAAAAAACGCAAGAACGTGATTCGGAAAAACCACATTCTTGTAAGAATTGTGGAAAAAGTTTTCGTCAAAAATCAACTTTGAAATTTCATATGAGGGTCCACAAAACTAAGAAACCATATTCCTGTAAACAGTGTAAAAAGCGTTTCATTGTAAAAACCACATTAACTGCCCACATGCGAACCCACACAGGTGAGAAACCATATTCTTGCAAAGTGTGCAAAAAAAAATTCACTTTTCGAGGCTCGTTATCTGGCCACATGAAAGTCCACTCAGACGAGAGGCCATTTGTGTGTAAAACATGTGGGAAAGCTTTCAAGAAAAGTAGCGCTTTGACTGGTCACATGAGAACCCACACAGGTGAGAAACCACATAGTTGCAACGTGTGTGAAAAACGCTTCAGTTTTAAGCATGACCTAATTTGCCACAAGAGAATCCACACAGGTGAGAAACCATATAAATGTACAGTGTGTGAAAAACTTTTCAATGCAAGAAGGTCATTAACTGTCCACATGAGAATCCACACGGGTGAGAAACCTTATTCTTGCAAAGTGTGTAAAAAGCGTTTCAATGCCAAGAAAGTTTTAACTTCCCACATGAGAACCCACACAGGGGAGAAACCTTATTCTTGTGAAGTGTGTGAAAAGCGTTTTAGTGAAAAGAGGATTTTAACTTCTCACATGAAAACCCACACAGGGGAGAAACCTTATTCTTGTGAAGTGTGTGAAAAACGCTTCCGTGACAAGAGGGGTTTAAACGTCCACATGACAACCCACTCAGATGAGAAGCCATTTGTGTGTAAAACATGCGGGAAAATGTACAGGAAAAATAACGCTTTGACTCTTCACATGAGAACCCACACAGGCGAGAAACCGTACCCTTGTAACTTTTGTGAGAAACGCTTCAGTTTCAAGCGTAATTTAACTTGCCACATTAGAGCCCACACAGGCGAAAAACCATATTCATGTAAAGTGTGTGAAAAAAGTTTCAGTGTGAGCAGCACTTTAACTGCGCACATGAGAATCCACACAGACGAAAGGCCGTTCTTGTGTAAGACATGTGGGAAATCTTTCAGGAAAAGCAACGCCCTGACTGTTCACATGAGAACCCACACAGGTGAGAGACCATATAAATGTGAAACGTGTGGAAAAGACTACAGTGAGAAACAGAGCTTAATGTTCCACATGAGAACCCATACGGCTGAGAGGCCACATCTCTGTAGTGTGTGCGGGAAAGCTTTCGGCAGGCAAAGTCATTTACGGCATCACATGGCGACCCACAATGAGGAGAAGCCGTTTACTTGTCCGGTTTGTGGCAAAGGCTTCAAGAGAAAGGATGCTGTGCCTTATCACATGAGAACCCACACAGGTGAGAAGCCGTATACCTGTGAAACGTGCGGGAAAAGTTTTAGTCAGAGAAGCTGTTTGACGTACCACTTAGGAACCCATAAAACCGAGTAGCTGTATGCTAAAATATGTGGGATCAATATCAGGAAAAGTTATCTTTTAGATGGTCACGTGTTGACTCACAAAGGTGAGAGGCTTTCATGGCCACGTTTAGATGAGTTTTAATTCCTTTTTTCTGGACAGACAGGCGCTGTCTGTATGTATTCTTATGGTTTTATGTTTTTCCTTCATGGGCCGAGGTATTTTGTAGAGCCCTATAAAATGTGCGATATCATGGAAATGAACATTAAAAACAGAAATCATTATAAACACGGAATAACACGGAAATAAGTGACAAATTGCGTGAATAAGTTTTTCTGAATACACAGGAAAGGTTACTTCTGGGAAAATCCTGTAAGAGAGGGGGTCACTAAGCTGCAGAGCGCGCTTTATATATAGTTTTCTTGTCATCCATGATGTCAGCTGATGGCTTAGTGCCGCAGGTTTCGGGATGTCACGATTACAGATTTTCTTTGTATGATTATTGTCAAAGAAATCACGATTTTAAGATGATCATGAGAAAAACTTAAAGGATAACTCTGCAGACCTGCTAACATGTACGCATTTTGCGTAACAGGTACGCAGTTTGACATCTAAATCTAAGTACGGCTTTCCTCTCAAAACTACTCTCAGAACTTGCTTCCCCTCCAAGGCTTTGCCCCTACTCACAGCTTTCCGTTTAACTTTGAGGCGCCACACGGCACGCTAGGTTTAGCCAGCCTGGCGACTGCTAACGATGGAGAAGGTAAGCTGTGTGTGACCAACTTTACTTTGATTATGGCCAATAATGTTACGTTCACTCCCTAAACATTTCAAGCCTAAGTAAAGCGTATGAAAGATTTGCTGATAGTGCCCATTATCCGACCTCCGCAGCGAGTTGACTCGCGACAGGTGCGTTGCCCCCGCGGTGAAGTCCGTACTGGAGATGGCCGCTTAGCCGGGGTAGCGGCGCACACGGGCCCGCTGAGAATCGCCGACTGAAGCTACGAAATGCTGCGAACTTTTCAGTAGCAACACAGTCAGCGGCAGCACAATGTTGGAATTTTTAGCGGCATCCAGGAAATGAGCGGGGGCAGCGTGATGATGATGATGAACTAGTGAAAGTCTCACACCTGCAGAAGATGTGAAGGGAGGAAAGAGGAACTTGTTTTTAATATTAGTGAATGTTCAGGCTGCTGCATTATTATCTACAGCTGCCTGGTTCATGTTGCTCAGTATGAAATTAATGATTACAGAAGTTAAAACAGCTCAACTTTAAACATTTTATCTGTAAAATACCACATACAGCAGTAATATTAACTCATATGAACAACCGTACAAAATTGACAAAAAGTTTGTGATTTCACATTTTAAAGTTTTGGTAATGGTGTAATTTAATTAAAATGTGGCATTATTTGTGTGGTAAGATTAATTAACTTACTGCATGAATACAGAATTTTAAGCAACGAAGCCATTTAATTCCTTTTTAATTCGTATTAACTTGAAATAGATAATCATCTATTCCATGTAATGTTAAAATGATCTATTCTGATTTGGTTATTTCATGTGATGCTACATGTAATCAGAACAGCCGTGTTTTAGATGTGCGACATGCTCAGATCTGCACGTATGTGATTATCATGGTGGATCATCCACCATGTTCTGCTCCTGGAAAGTTCGTATTTTAAACAAACAGAGCTTCCCTGATGAACAGTAAAGTTCAGTGGTTGTCTGCAGATGCATCATTGTAGCTGAACATGCAGCTGGAACAGCTTTTCATGCAGATTCACCATTTCTGCCAAAACAATTTCAAGAACCAATTTCGGGTCATTACGCCAACCCCAACAATGACTGTGGGTACGTTATCACAGTGGTGAATCCACTTAAACCCACTTAAGAGATGGACAATAGCGGTAAAACCACCAGTATCGAACATCCGTAGGTGAAACGTGTTCTTGTATTCTGACCGACGGCGCGTAAATGTGAAAGTGTCTCCATCACCTCTGTGGTGCGTCTGTATCTGCATGACTGAAAACCTGCTTTATGAGAACGTTTTTGCAGCATTTAACAGGTTTAGTGAAAATTTTTTTTTTTTTTTTTTTTTTTAGAGCTGGGCGATTCTGGCAAAAATCAGTCACGATGAATCTAAAATGCTGTCTCCATTCGCATTTACCGGCAGTTATTTCAGCATTTTGCTTTTAGTGTACTGAAAGTATTTGTTGCAAATATGTTGATATAGAAAAGCAGCAGATGTTGATTTTAGAATAATTGAATGGAAGCTCACATTTTAATATTTCTAAATGTCGCTGAGATCATTGACATGAGGAACATCACATGGATGAACTGCTCTGAATGTCGGTTCTGGTGAGTTACCCAGTCCGAGGTGTTTCCATTACTGGTATTTATTTAGCACGTCACAGTTGTAGGTGTGATGGAAACGGCTGCTGTTTTTCCCATATTTGCTGTATCTGATCGTCATTATGGTGCAGCAGCTACATGAGGAAGTGGGTGAAGAAGACATCAGGACTGAAGCGTGTCTGGCTTTTTCTCCTCGCCTTTGGTGAAGCAGGACTCTGCCAGAGCTGGACGACCTGTGATGTTTACAGCCAAAGTTACAGCTGACTTCCTGAGACCTGCCTGTCCATCTGACCTGCTGACGTGCTGAGCATCAGCTCTGCATTGGAAATGACTTGTTCTCAATTTGCTTTGCTGGTTAAATAAAGTTTTTTTGTTTTTTTAAAATCCTTTCTGGTGCCTCATTTGAGTAATTATAATACAAAGTGTCTGTTTTTTTTCTACATTTAAAAAAAATCCAGTTAAATTAACAAAAATGTTTGGGTTTATATTAGGGCTGACAAAAAGATTAATCACGATTTATTCCATTGCTTTTATCACTTCTAGAACATATTTAGGATTAAAGGTGTCTCACCAGGAATTCTGCATTTATTTTTAGTAGACTAAACTGCTGAAACTGTCCTTGCATGTCTCCCTAAAGTCCTTCAGACGGCAGCAGTTTAGTCCAGAATGCTGCTGATCCTCACAGGCTGATTCACAACTGTCTTAATGTGAAGCTGAAATTCAGGTCTGAGTCCTGGACTTCTCCCAGATTTGTAGCTTGGTTTTAGCCTTTAAGTTGTAAAACAAAAGTTAATGTATTTTCTGCATATAGCAGTACTAACTAATAAATCAATCTCTTGTTTGACAATGGGATTAATCTTGATTAATTGATTTGACAGCCTTTGTGTGTATGTATGTATGTATATACAGTATATATATGTGTATATATATATATATATATATATATATATATATCTGTGTAAAAAAGTGTTTGCCCCCTTCATAATTTCTTACTTTTTTGCATGTTTGTCACACTTAAATGTTTCAGATCATCAAACAAACTTTAATGTGAGTCAGAGATAACACAATTAAACAGACAATTCAGTTCTTGAATGAAGTTAAAACATAAAGTAACTGTGGTTTATCATCTTTGGAAAGCTGAGTTCAGTTTCTCTATCCACATCCAGGCCTGATTACTGCCACACCTGTTCTCCATCAGAAATCACTTAAATAGGACCTGCCTGACAAAGTGAAGTAGACCAAAAGATCCTCAAAAGCTAGACATCATGCTGTCATCCAAAGAAATTCAGGAACAAATGAGAAAGTCATTGAGATCTATCAGCCTGGAAAAGGTTCCAAAGCCATTTCTAAAGCTTTGGGACTCCAGAGAACCACAGTGAGAACCATTATCCACAAATGGTGAAAACATGGAACAGTGGTGAACCTTCCCAGGAGGGGCCGGCCGACCAAAATGACCCCAAGAGCACAGCGACGACTCATCCAAGAGGTCACAAAAGACCCCAGAACAACATCCAAGAACTGCAGGCCTCACTTGCCTCAATGAAGGTCAGTGTTCATGACTCCCCCATCAGAAAGAGACTGGGGGGCAAAAATGGCTGCATGGCAGAGTTCCAAGACCAAAACCACTGCTGAGCAAAAAGAACATAAAGGCTCGTCTCAGTTTAGCCAGAAAGCATCTTGATGATCCCCAAGACTTTTGGGAAAATACTCTGTGGACTGACGAGACAAAAGTGGAACTTTCTGGAAGGTGGAGGTCCCATTACATCTGGCGTAAAAGTAACACGGCATTTCAGAAAAGGAACATCATAGCAACAGTAAAATATGGTGGTGGTAGTGTGATGGTCTGGGGCTGTTTTGCTGCTTCAGGACCTGGAAGACTTGCTGTGGTAAATGGAACCATGAATTCTGCTTCTACCAAAAAATCCTGAAGGAGAACGTCCGGCCATCTGTTGGTGACCTCAAGCTGAAGCGCACTTGGGTTCTGCAGCAGAACAATGATCCAGAACACACCAGCAAGTCCACCTCTGAATGGCTTAAGAACAACAACATGAAGACTTTGGAGTGGCCTAGTCAAAGCCCCCACCTGAATCCCATTGAGATGCTGTGGCATGACCTTAAAAAGGCGGTTCATGCTGGAAAAGCCTCCAATGTGGCTGAATTACAACAATTCTGCAAAGATGAGTGGAACAAAATTCCTCCACAGCGCTGTAGAAGACTCACTGCCAGTTATCACAAACGCTTGATGCAGTTGTTGCTGCTAAGGTGGAACAACCAGTTATTAGGTATAGGGGAAGATCACTTTTTCACGCAGGGCCATTTAAGTTTGGACCCCCGCCCCATCCCACCGCCTTTAAAAATAACGATCTTCATTTAAAAACTGCATTTTGTGTTTACTTGTGTTATCTTTGTCTCACATTTAAATTTCTTTGATGATCTGAGACATTTAAAGGAATATTCCACCCACAGAATAATGTAACTTTATCTTCCACTTCCCCTCATGGTGAGAAAGACTCTGGAGCACTTTTTTAATATTTCAAATGCAGCCGGTGATCAGGAAGGCTTCTCGTTTCCCCCCAACTTTCATATAATGGAGTTCGCCGGGGTCCGAGCCAAAAAGGTCCATAAAAGTCCACAAAAACTTGTCAATATTCCTCCATACTGCTCGTCCAATGTGATCCAAGTGTCCTGAGTGGGCAGCATCCAGAATTTACTGGAAACGACGTCATTTAGTAGATTTTTACGAGCCTAAACAGTACTACATCAGTACTACATCGCATCTCCTGCATGCACGCCAATGTGCATTCACGAAACTATGGAAGCCACGGCAGACGAGATCGTGCGTTCTCTTTTTCTTTCTTTATTTGTTTTAAATCAATATCAACCCCTCTCGGACCCTCTTGTGTTTGTCCCGGTTTGTCTGCAGCTCTGTCGCTCTTAGCACAATGTAAACAGCTAATTTCTTCTTCTACGCTTGTATAATCAGCAGAGTAGACTCTGAACGGCAAGGCTTCCGTAGCTTCGTGAACGCGCATACGCGCTTTGTGAAAGGAAGATGTAGTACCTTTTAGGCTCTAAAAATCTACTAAATGACGTCGTTTCCAAGTTGGCAAAAGCTCCGACTCACTTTGGAGGGGATGATGGGGACAGTCCATGACAGCATCTCAGGACCCGTCTGTTGTAGACGTTTCCCCGGCCTGCCGGCAGATTCTGCCATCTGTTTTCAGAAAACTGCTGAAGCGATTCTTATTGGACAAGTTGAGGTTTCCAAACCATGCAACTATGCAAAATGTTAAAACTGATTTTAAAAAAAACATTTAAAAAAAAGATTCATCATGTAAAGTTCTCATTTTTCTGAAGAACATTGTTGCAAAGAGATTAATCTGTGAAACTGGCATGAATTCTTTGAATAATTGCATAAATAACTAAGTTATCATCATGTTAATATCTGAATTTGACATCATCTCAGTGAGAGATGCTGATTTTGTTGCTGTCTGGTCTCAGCAGTGAAGCGAATCCACCAGAAAACATTGATCCGTCTTATTTATGAGGTTTCTGATCGTTTTCAGCCGCACATGTAGAATTTTTATCATTGAGTCCAGAAATAAAATTATTACAGCTGCTGCTCTAAAAATCCACATTTGCTCCTATTTAGAAGCTGAATTTGGGCATTTGGAGCTTTTTCCACAGCTGTTAACATAAATAACCAAAATCCACTTTATCCTCCTTATTGAAGAAGATTCGGACAGTTTTCATCCTCACACGAAGAGGACGGACGCAGGATGACCCGATAGGTGTAGGTCACGGTTATTCACTCAGTTCTTGGAAGGTCACGGACACCAAAGTTTGATATTTCAGGGTCACGGCTCAAAAAGTTTGAGAACCACTGATTTATACCAGATTGCAAATATTTTTCAGTCACTATTGTTCTGAAATAAACAGAGTGGGAGATGAAACGGTCTCAGACTGAACATCCAAGCAGAGAAATGAGCGCAGTGTCTTCAGTTGACCAGCAGAGGGCGGTAGAGCCGAGACCTGACAGCAAACTTCAAACTTCCTTTACAGGTTTTGTTTGGACTCTTACTCGCGTCCTTTTTGGCTGCTTTGCCTGGTTGAGTTTATCCATCTTTTTTTTTTTATCATTTAACTGAAATATTTTAATTTTAAAGACCATATTTGAAGGCAAGTTTATTTATGAAGTTCATTTCATAGACAAAAGAAATTCAGTGTGTTTAACAGACACAAGAAACATTTTCTTCCATTAAAGACTTTTATGTCTTTTATATTTCTAGGTTAATCGATTAGATATGATAGAACATAAAACATGTTTATTAGATTTTTTAATAGAAGTGCTGCATGAATGTGTGTGATTGTGGGAATGAGACAAGAAATGTGTATAAGTGCAGTCCTTTTATTAATAATTTATCGCACTTTAGTTCTAGATTTAATGTTCAGATAGAGTATATTCGCTCTGTAGTTTGTACATGTGACATAATTGTGTATCAGATATAACAAATATCAATTAAAATATTATAAAAAGTTGGAGGAAGTTTAACTTATTAAATCACTTTTAGATTTAAAAGAAAAAAAGTGCATTTCCTTCCCCCGTTATGTTTTTCACAACCACACAGACACAGATTTTTTTATCTAATATTGTAATCTTTTGTTTCTTTATTAAAATAATAAATGTCCTGCTTGAGGACATTTATTAACATGTTAAAGACTTTACTTTTCTGTTTTTTCTTAAAATATTTTACATTTTATTTTTTAATCATATTTTCTTTTTATGTCTGTTTTAATAATATTGACATGAATTTGTATTTTTCATATTTAAATAGATTATCAAATGCACTTAAGTCATCTTATCTCTCATCTTATTTTTATTTGTTTGTCTGATACCACAGAATTAGCTATTTCTTTTGGTTCTTGTTTTATTTTTTTTATTTTATGTCTGATATTTCAATAATATTGGCATGAATCTTTATTTTTTCTTATTTAAACAGATTATCAAATGTGCTTAAACTATTTTATTTTTATTATTTTGCCTGTTACTATTGATTTCACAATTCATCTTGTTTTTATTTTATTTATTATTTTTATGTCTATTATATGTAAATATTGGCATGAATCTTTATTTTTTCCTATTTAAATAGATTATCGGATGAGCTTAAATGATCTTATTATTATTTATTTGTCTGATACCTCTGTATTAGCTAATTCTTTGGTTTTTGTTTTATTTATTTTTGTTTTTTATGTCTGATATTTTAATAATATTGGCATGAATTTTTATTTTTCTTATTTACATAGATTATCAAATGTGCTTAAATTATTTTATTTTCATTATTTTGCCTGTTACTATCTTGTTTCATTTTATTTTTTTATGTCTATTATATTTAAATAATATTGGCATGAATCTTTATTTTTTCTTATATAAATAGATTATAAAATGAGCTTAAATTATCTTATTTTTATTTATTTGTTCGATACCTCTGTATTAGCTATTTCTTTGGTTTTTGTTTTATTTATTTTTTCTTTTTATGTCTGATATCTTAATAATATTGGCATGAATCTTTATTTTTCTTATTTAAACAGATTATCAAATGTGCTTAAATTCTTTTATTTTCATTATTTTGGCTGTTACTATTGATTTCACAATTCATCTTGTTTTTATTTTATTTATTATTTTTATGTCTATTATATTTAAATATTGGCATGAATCTTTATTTTTCTTATTTAAATAGATTATCGGATGAGCTTAAATGATCTTTTTTGTTGTTTTTATTTGTCTGATACCTCTGTATTCGCTTTTTCTCTTGTTTTTATTGTGTTGTTGTTTTCGTGACTTAATCTCTGGACATCAGCCGGTTTCCCGGAACTTCCTTCGTTTGCATCATTTACAGTCAGCGCGGACCACGACCACCCTCTCATCACGCAGCGTCTGCACATCCACGCAGGAAAATAGTTCCCATATTTAACACGTTGTTCGTCCGTTTAGCGAACAAAGTCAGTTAGAATCCTGCTTTTTCTTACAGAGCGACAAACATAGTCATTTCTGTCACGCGGCCAGAAACGGCAGGAAGTCGTTTTCGTTTACTGCGCAGATCTGATTTGGCGGGAAATCCATGACGTGTGCGGAAGAACGAAAAGCCGTCAGCTATGTAAGGCGCGAGGAGGCGGAGGATGCGGTGAGTTTGTGTGAGCGGAGCGGAGCGGAGCATCAACAGCTGCTGAAACTGCCGATGAACTGATCACCGATATCGATTACACACTGACAGAAGAGTGATCGATCATCCAGGAACCCAGTTGGATAAATTACAGCCAGAAGACTGAACTTTGACTCAGAAATATTTGGATTTTACTCCGTTTTCAGGAAAGTTTCCAGAAGTTTGCTCCTTCAGAATAACGGTGAGTTTGAAAAGCGGATTGATTTAGTTTTTAATCTGATTTTTGATTTGAATACTATTATTGTAACAGAACTTCAAAATGTAGTTTTAACCCTCCTGAAGTTAAATTTACCCGCGTTGTAAGACTCCTCCATTATCCATAATATACAGATATGTAACAACTATGGCTTCATATATAGATATAGATAGAAATAGATATATATAGATGTTTGAAGTCACTTTTTCTTACTGCACACACACACACACACACACACACACACATATATATATATATATATATATATATTAAGAAAAGGAAAAAATCAGCTGTTCGTAAAGTAATAATAAATAAAAATTGTATAAAAATCATGAGATTGATTTTGAATTGTGGTTTAAAATAAATATAAAAAACAAACCAAAAATAAAACAAGTAAACGAGCACGATGAGTCCCAGAAACTAAAATGTTGTTAAGGAACACTTTGAGAAAATTACTGCACTCAGGTGTTTTCTGTGACGTCCAATCAGACGTCGGCACCTGTTGGTCCAATGATGATAGGAAAGATGCTCTAATGTGTCCGCGACAGTTTTTTATTTCATTTTTATTTTCAAATACAGTTTAAAAGCAATATTTTATTTCACTAAGTGATCATTTTGTAAATTTTTATTTACTATTTTTTTATTGTCTTGTGTATTTACTCTATTGTGACTTTAGTCTTTTCTTTTATATATGTATGTATATTTATACATATACACACACACACACACATATATATATATATATATATATATATGTGTGTGTGTGTGTGTGTGTGTGTTAAAGTAAGTAGTAAAGTATTTAAATGCTTATTTTAAATCTGATTTAAATCCGACTTCATGTCTGAAAACATGTTTAAAAAACTAAAGTTGCAGGTTTTGGTCGCAGATGCAGGTGATGTGAAGCTCCTGCAGCTGTTTCCAGATGTGCTGACTCAGCTGTAATATGGCTGAGTCACCGATGAGCCCACATGTTCTATGTCTACGTTCCCTCCCATATGTGTTCTACGTTCTCTCAGACATGTTCTACGTTCCCTCTCAGACATGTTCTACGTTTCCTCTCAGACATGTTCTACGTTCCTTCTCAGACATGTTCTATGTTCCCTCTCAGACATGTTCTACGTTCCCTCAGACATGTTCTACGTTCCTCTCAGACATGTTCTACGTTCCTTCTCAGACGTGTTCTACGTTCCCTCTCAGACATGTTCTACGTTCCCTCTCAGACATGTTCTACGTTCCATCAGACATGTTCTACGTTCCTCTCAGACATGTTCTACGTTCCCTCAGACATGTTCTACGTTCCTTCTCAGACGTGTTCTACGTTCCCTCTCAGACATGTTCTACGTTCCACTCTCAGACATGTTCTACGTTCCCTCTCAGACATGTTCTATGTTCCCTCAGACATGTTCTACGTTCCCTCAGACATGTTCTACGTTCCCTCTCAGACATGTTCTACGTTCCCTCTCAGACGTGTTCTACGTTCCCTCTCAGACATGTTCTACGTTCCCTCTCAGACATGTTCTACGTTCCCTCTCAGACATGTTCTACGTTCCCTCTCAGACATGTTCTACGTTCCTTCTCAGACATGTTCTACGTTCCCTCTCAGACATGTTCTACGTTCTCTCAGACATGTTCTACGTTCCTCTCAGACATGTTCTACGTTCTGTCTCAGACGTGTTCTATGTTCCCTCTCAGACATGTTCTACGTTCCCTCACAGACGTGTTCTACGTTCCCTCTCAGACGTGTTCTACGTTTCTTCTCAGACATGTTCTATGTTCCCTCTCAGACATGTTCTACGTTCCCACAGACATGTTCTACGTTTCCTCTCAGACATGTTCTACGTTCCCTCTCAGACGTGTTGTTCTACGTTCCCTCTCAGACATGTTCTACGTTCCCTCTCAGACATGTTCTACGTTCCCTCTCAGACATGTTCTACGTTCCCTCAGACATGTTCTACGTTCCCTCTCAGACATGTTCTACGTTCTGTCTCAGACGTGTTCTATGTTCCCTCTCAGACATGTTCTACGTTCCCTCAGACATATTCTACCTTCCCACAGACATGTTCTACGTTCCTTCACAGACATGTTCTACGTTCCTTCTCAGACACGTTCTACGTTCCCTCTCAGACATGTTTTTCGTTTCCTCTCAGACATGTTCTACGTTCCTTCTCAGACATGTTCTACGTTCCCTCTCAGACATGTTTTTCGTTTCCTCTCAGACATGTTCTACGTTCCGTCTCAGACATGTTCTACGTTCCTTCTCAGACATGTTCTACGTTCCCTCTCAGACATGTTCTACGTTCCTTCTCAGACATGTTCTACGTTCCGTCTCAGACGTGTTCTATGTTCCGTCTCAGTCATGTTTTTCGTTCCCTCTCAGACAGTTCTCGTTCCTCTCAGACATGTTCTACGTTCCTTCTCAGACATGTTCTACGTTCCCTCTCAGACATGTTCTACGTTCCTTCTCAGACGTGTTCTACGTTCCGTCTCAGACGTGTTCTACGTTCCGTGTCAGACATGTTCTACGTTCCGTGTCAGACATGTTCTACGTTCCGTCTCACACATGTTCTACGTTCCCTCTCAGACTCGGTCTCCATCCTAAACCTGACGAGGCTGCAGACCTTTAGGAAGTTTCTGGTTTATTCTGGTCATTTCTGGGTTGTGATGTGATGAAGACGGCAGATCTGAAGCAGTTTGTCCCCCCCCCCGTCCCTCCCCAGGCCGCCATGATGCCGCTGACCGTGCCGGGCGACTACGACTACGACGTCTTCCAGCCCTTCTTCCTGGACGGTGAGGAGGACTTCTACCTCCCCCCGCACCGCCAGCTCCTCCCAGGTCCCGATGAGGACATCTGGAAGAAGTTCGAGCTGCTGCCGACCCCCCCTCTGTCCCCCAGCAGGACCCCGTTGCCCTCCGTGGCCCCCCTGTCTGCCGTAGACCACCTGGAGGCGGTCTACGAGCTGCTGGACCAGGACTGCGACCTGCAGTCCTTCATCATCCAGGACTGCATGTGGAGCAGCAGCTTCCAGGCGGCTGCCCGGCTGCAGGAGGTGGTGTCAGCGAGGCTGGGGGGTCCACGGGCCCCCCAGGACCCCGCCGGGGGCGCGGGCGCGCCTGGAGCGGCGGATCCGCAGCTGGACCGGACTCGGGTCAACGCAGAGTACCTGAAGGACCTCCAGGCCGCGGCGTCGGACTGCATCGACCCGTCAGAGGTGCTGCAGGAGAAGCCGGGCGGGGGGGCGGAGAAAGGGGCGGGGCCAGACTCACCGCCGCTCAGCAGCAGCCAATCAGGTGAGAAGGCGGAGGAAGAGAATCTGGTACGTGGAATTTCACTTTTACTCACGTTTACACAAAGTTTTCCTCGTTTTCCTGCAGAGGAGGAAGATGAGGATGATGATGATGATGATGATGATGAGGAAGAAGAGGTGGACGTGGTGACGGTGGACCGGCGGACGTGCCGGCAGTCCAGCGGGTCTCCGCTGGTCCTCAAACGCTCCCACATCAGCACCCAGCAGCACAACTACGCCCAGCGGCCGGCGGGTAAGCGGGCGCGGATGGAGAGCCCGGCGAGGCCGAGCGGCGGCCGGGGGAGCGGGAGCCCGCGGTCGGACGGAGAGCCCGGCGACAGACGCAGGACCCACAACGTCCTGGAGAGGCAGCGGCGGAACGAGCTGAGGATGAGCTTCCTGTCCCTCAGGGACCAGGTCCCGGCGGTGGCCCACAACCCCAAGGCCCCCAAAGTCCTGATCCTGAAGGAGGCGGTCCGGTTCACCGCCGAGGTCCGGGTGGAGGAGGAGCGGCTGCTGGTGACGAAGGAGCAGCTGAGGAGGAGGAGCAGGGAGCTGAGACGCAGACTGGAGCAGCTCAGGACGGCCCAATAACCACGCTGCACCTGAACGCAGCACCTGAACGCAGCACACTGTACCTGAACGCAGCACCTGAACGCAGCACCTGAACGCAGCACACTGCACCTGAACGCAGCACCTGAACGCAGCACGCTGCACCTGAATGCAGCACCTGAATGCAGCACCTGAACGCAGCACCTGAACGCAGCACCTGAACGCAGCACCTGAACGCAGCACCTGAACGCAGCACCTGAATGCAGCACCTGAACGCTGCACCTGAACGCAGCACACTGCACCTGAATGCAGCACCTGAACGCTGCACCTGAACGCAGCACACTGCACCTGAATGCAGCACCTGAACGCAGCACCTGAACGCAGCACACTGCACCTGAATGCAGCACCTGAACGCAGCACACTGCACCTGACCGCAGCACACTGCACCTGAACGCAGCACCTGAACGCAGCGCGCAGCACCTGAACGCAGCACACTGCACCTGAACGCAGCACACTGCACCTGAATGCAGCACCTGAACGCACCACGCTGCACCTGAACATAGCACGCTGTGCCTGAACGCTGCACCTGAAAACACCAAGCTGCACTTGAACGCTGCACCTGAACGCACCACGCTGCACCTGAACACAGCACGCTGTGCTTGAACGCTGCACCTGAACGCACCACGCTGCACCTGAAAACACCAAGCTGCGTCTGAACACAACGCACTGCACCTGAACGCAGCACACTGCACCTGAACGCATCACGCTGCACCTGAAAACACCAAGCTGCACTTGAACGCTGCACCTGAACGCACCACGCTGCACCTGAAAACACCAAGCTGCACTTGAATGCTGCACCTGAACGCACCACGCTGCACCTGAACACAGCACGCTGTGCTTGAACGCTGCACCTGAACGCACCAAGCTGCCCTTGAACAGTGTACCTGAATGCACTGCACCTGAACACACCACGCCACACCTGAACGCAGCACCTGAATACACCATACTGCACCTGAATGCAGCACAGACCCATCTGACCCGTGAGACCAGTTTAGGACCAGAGAATACTGGTCTGAGACCAGTCCATCTATTTATTTTGTTTAGTGTTTTGAATGTTTTTATTTAAGCTGTTATTTGTTGTTTAATTATTTAGACAAAGTTTAAGATAAATAAATAAATAAACAGGAAAAGTTCTGAACACATGAAGAAGAAAATGTGACTTCATGTCCTGAACTTCCTCTAACGTCCATCAGAAAACATCGCGTGTGTTTGATCGTGTAATTTCTTTATGAAATAGTTTATTTTTATATTTTCTTTGTTAAACTGATTGTTTACTTAAATCAGCTGTAAAAGAAGAAGAAACGCAGCGAATGTGAAAATAAATCCTCCGTTGAAGCTTCTGAAGACGTCACAGAGCGTCTTCCTTCCTTCACCTCACCACTTCTACCAAACCCAAACCCGTTCTCCTCTCAGCCCCTGGCACCCGTTTCTCCTCGTTTGTGTTTTCTCACATTCACAGAAAACAAACAAAGATTTTCAGGATTTATTTGTGTTTTTCGGACTCTCCGTGTGGAGATAAGAATGGAAATATAACAAGTACAGATTCATTCTAGAGTCCGACCGATATGGTTTTGTTTACGGCCGATACCGATACATTTTCATCAGCCTTGGTCGATATTCTTAAAGCGATATTTGAAATTGATTCTGTTATTTATTCTCTCAGTAAACATTATAAAAATGACTCGAGAGCTGATGGTACATTTTTGTAAATTATAAATAAATATTAAATATAATAATATTAATGTTAAAATGGCACCAAACTTGAACAAATATTAAAAAGAGAACTTTATTATTATCTTACTATTTTTTAATATTATTTCTTAATTTTTTAAAATTTATTATTCAAATAAAAACAAATAATTTCTTCTTTAAAATGAAATAATTCACTAAGTATTTACATTTGCTGTCTGTTGATGTTTGTGTAAATTATGCCGGGGAAATATCGGCCAACATATCGGCCGATACCAGAAAAAAAAATGCGAATATCAGCCGGCCGATGGTGTCTAACTGCGGTTTGAGTCATAAAAAGCATCCTTAACTCTGTTGTTTCCATGGCAACAGTGTACTGGACCAGCTGTCAGGGAAGCTTCCTGATTGGCCGACATGGTTTGAGAGGCGGGGCTAGGTCGTCAAGCCGTTTCCATGGCGACCGGTGATGTTTTTCCGGACTTTGCTCTCCTCCCGAAGTCGTTCCGGAGATTCCCGAGTGAAATCTGGAAGCTTCGACTCCAAACGGCCGTCGGAGGGAATCTTCCCGGCGTTGCGTCACGTCTGAACCAGGTGAAAGTTCAGCTCCGGTCAGAAGTCATGACGTCAGCAGGTCCGTCATCAGCAAACTTTAAATGAACCAAACGGTCGTTCATTTAAAAGAAAACGCACGTGGACGCCTTTAATTTAAAGCCACGTATGAATAAATAAGGTTTCACTTCTTAGCTGATGAAGCGGAGCCGGTGATGCTGACACGAACGTTTCGGGTCGTAGAAGAGGATGAGAAATCCTGAACTTCTGGATTTGATATAAATTTAGTCTCCGTCCAGTCTGAGCGGCAGCTTCCTTCCTCTTACCATAAACAGCAAGAAGATGAACCCCAGATGAGTCCGAGCTGAGTCACTGCAGCAGCCCAGACTGCTGAGTCATGCACGCGCTTTCCTGCTTCCGGCTGCATGGCCGGACTGCTGCAGGTCTGGCAGAGGTCCAGACTCATCTGGCCCCCCCAGAGAGAAGAAGACCCGTCCGGAGACGTTAGATCTGCTCCACAGGCTGGAGTTTAACACCTGAACCAATGAAGAAGAAGAAGAAGAAGAAGAAGAAGAAGAAGAAGAAGAAGAAGAAGAAGAAGAAGAAGAAGAAGAAGAAGAAACTCCAACAGACTCAGAAAAGTTTTAGTTTTAGATTCTGGAAGTTTTCTCCATGCTGTGATGGAGTTATAGGCCGTTTTAGTCCGTTTTGGGGTCCTGAAGCCCCCTAAAAATGAATCCAGCACCCCTGAAATTTGAGTTTTTCACATGTAAACAGTATCAGAATGATTCAAACCGTCCCAGTAAATAAAAATAACAAATCATCTGTCAGTTAAATAAGAAAATGACAAAATGCTTTTGTCAGTTTCATCTTATTTCAGTGACAGATGATTTTTTTTCCTTCTTTAATTGGAGGTTTTGAATCATTTTGAGGACTGTTTATCCCCCCCCCCCCCCACACACACAAATGGTTTGTGCCCGCCCACCTGGCATATTCCAGATAGCAGCAGTAACAGTCTAACTTTGTTTATATGATAAATATTGTAGATGTGAGATAGTGAAACTGTTGGAATCTGCATAAATGAGGAGGATGAATGGTGTTGTGATGGATCTGGTTCACCGCTCAGACACAACACCTGCAGCCCAAAATCAGCTTCTCTCATCCGGATGAAGCCGAATGTGGATGTTTAACGAGCAGCAGTAGTAACTTCGTTTCTGGACGCTGGAGGATTAAAACTTCAGTCTGAGGCTGAAATGATCAGAAACTTTGGAAATAAGGAGGAAAATGTGGGTTTTGGTGGATCTGGTTCACTGATGGAACGAGACGGGAACATGCTGGAAACCAGCTTCTGATTGGTCAGGATGTTTTAATCCAGCTGGACTGAGCATGAAAGTCTGGTTCAACTTCACATCTGGTAAAGAAGCGTCTTTAAAGATGATTTTTTTGTCTGCTCAAACTTTTATTCCATGTTTATGGACGGACTGATCTGTTATTGTGTCTTTTCTGGAGCAAATCCGTGTTTTCCAAACCTGGGCGACCCCCCCCCCCCCCGCAGGCCTGTGGAGCAGCAACGTCAGCGTGGATTTTCCCCGACTCTCTGTTTGCTTTCAGCTGAAATCTGAGGTCAGACTGTGAAGACGAAGCCGGATCCCAGAAAGCAGCGCGGTAATCATTTAACCCGCATTCAGGTTCAGACTTCCAGCCGGAGGAATCCGGCTGGAACCGGATTTTAACCTCAGAGGCAGCAGTTCCACCAAAACCCACCGAAGCATTCAGAAAGTCAAGGAGACATGATTTCCACTTTCATCCTGAAGGAAAAGTTCATTTTAAACATGTTTTACTCTGATCAATATTCTGTTAATGCAAAGACAAGACTAAATGGCTTATTATTATCATTATTTTTAATAATAATAATAATAATATTGTTATTATTATAGTTTTCAAATTCACACTCATCAGTATGTTCAAGTAACAATCCTTCATCATCATCATCCTCTCACCAGGACTCATCAGTCATGAGGAATAAAAAGTTCTTTCAGGTTTAATAAAGGATTATTTCAATAAGCAGCTCAGAGGTTTTCAGTGTCCCCAAGCAGAGGAAGAGGAAGAGGAGGAAGAGGAAGAGGAAGAGGAGGAGGCCGCTGAAGAAAAAATTAAATACAATTCTGAGAAACATGAACATGAAAAAAAAAAGAAAATCGGGAGGATCTTTTGTTATTTTTATTATTTTTTTGTATTTCTGGAAAAAAAATAATTCTGAGAAAAAAAGTCAGAATTGTGAAAAAATTGAAATAATAAAAATTCAGGTGATTTTTTTTTTGTATAAAATTTTGAGGGAAAAGTCATAATTTTGACTTTTTTCTCCCAGAACATTAAAAAATATATTTATTCTGGAAATTTTCTTTTTTATTTCTGAAAAAAATCTAAAATTATGACTTTAAGCTCAGAATTCAGAATTTTATCCAGAACATTAAAACAAAAGAAAAAAAAAAACTTTTTCTAAGAAAAAGTCAGAATTCAGACTTTTTCCAGAACTTAAAAAAAAAAAGAAAATTGGGGAGATTTTTTTTTTTAATTTCTGAAAAAAGTCAGAATTCTGACTTTTAATCCAGGTGATAAAAAAATGGGGAGATTTAAAAAAAAAAAAAAACCCACCAATTACCAAAAACCAAATTCTGAGAAAAAAAAGTCAAAATTCTGACTTTTCCCCTGAGAATTTTTTTTTTTAATTCAGCATTTTTTTTATTTCTGAAAAAAAAATTCTGAGAAAACAGTCAGAATTCTGAATTTAATTTCAGAATTCTGACTTTTTTCCAGATCATTAAAAAAATTGGGGAGATTTCTTTTTTTTTTTCTGAAAAAAAAAGATTCTGAGAATAAAGAATAGTATTTTGTCCTAACCCTCTTCCGTAGCCTGCAGTGACCCAGAGAAACCGGGTGGGTTTGTATCCGTCTGCCTCCACCTGCATCCCTGAAGCAGGTGATGCTCCTGTAACTGATCAGACCACCAGACCTTCATCATCCTCCTGCAGCTTCGTCGTCCCCCCCCCCACAGCAGAGTTTCACATCACAACATCGGAGCAGAGAAAGTGTGACGGGGCTTTCCTCAGAGTCCAGACTGGACCGGGGGGGGTGTCCACAGAAACATCATGTGTTCTGGATTCTTGTCTGAACTCTGAACATCTGCTCTGACCTCCTTCCTCATGCTGCCGGGATAAAATCAGCCCGGTAACCAGCGTGTCACCTCCACGTGGGTTTTATCTCTAATCCTGATCAAAGCTCTCGCTTTTCTTGCACCTGCTTGAACCCCCCCTCCCCTCTCCCCTCTCCCCCCTCCCCGCTTGTTTTATGTCACCATGCCGACCACAGGAGTTTATTTTCATCCGATCTGATGAAGCACATCAGCAGCTGTTGGGGTTTTAACTGTGCTGGATGGTAGAAGGTCTTCAGAAACCTGGACCCCCCCCCCATCCAGCTGGGCTCCCAAGGGACGCCAGGACGCCCCCCCACCTGCAGCAGGGTTTTCCTGAGCGTCACGCTATCAGCGACCACCAACCAGAACGTCAACTTTCCAGCTGTCTTCATCACTCGTCTTCATCTTCATCACTCCAGTTTCTCTCTTGTTGTGGTTTAATGAAGAAAATGGTTTCTGTTTAGTTTTATCAGTGGGGGGGGGGGGGGGGGGGGGGGGTCCTCCAGACCCACCTGTTCTCCATCACACCTGCGTCTCCTCATGGCTGCATCCAGCTCTGCAGAGACCTGGTAACGAGCAGTAAGTGGACTTGGAGCCGGACTTGGAGCCGGACTTGGAGCCGGACTTGGAGCCGGACTTGGAGCCGGAGTTGGAGCCGGACTTGGAGCCGGACTTGGAGCCTGAACTTGGAGCCGGACTTGGAGTCGGACTTGGAGCCGGACTTGGAGCCGGACTTGGAGCCGGACTTGGAGCCGGACTTGGAGCCGGACTTGGAGCCGGACTTGGAACCGGACTTGGAGCCGGACTTGGAGCCTGGACTTGGAACCGGACTTGGAGCCGGACTTGGAACCGGACTTGGAGCCGGACTTGGAGCCGGACTTGGAGCCGGACTTGAAGCCGGACTTGGAACTGGACTTGGAGCCGGACTTGGAGCCGGACTTGGAGCCGGACTTGGAGCCGGACTTGGAACCGGACTCGGAGCCGGACTCGGAGCCGGACTTGGAGCCGGAGTTGGAGCCGGACTTGGAGTCGGACTTGGAGCCGGACTTGGAGCCGGACTTGGAGCCGGAGTTGGAGCCGGACTTGGAGCCGGACTTGGAGCCGGACTTGGAGCCGGACTTGGAGTCGGACTTGGAGCCGGACTTGGAGCTGGACTTGGAGCCGGACTTGGAACCGGACTTGGAGCCGGACTTGGAGCCGGACTTGAAACCAGACTTGGAGCCGGACTCGGATCCGAACTTGGAGCCGGACTTGGAACCGGACTTGGAGCCGGACTCGGAGCCGGACTCGGAGCCGGACTTGGAGCCGGACTTGGAACCGGACTTGGAGTCGGACTTGGAGCCGGACTTGAAGCCGGACTTGGAGCCGGACTTGGAACCGGACTTGGAGTCGGACTTGGAGCCGGACTCGGAGCCGGACTTGGAGTCGGACTTGGAGCCGGACTTGGAGCCGGACTTGGAGCCGGACTTGGAACCGGACTTGGAGCAGGACTTGGAGCTGGACTTGGAGCCAGACTTGGAGCCGGACTTGGAACCGGACTTGGAGCCGGACTTGGAGCCGGACTTGGAGCTGGACTGGACTTGGGCGTCCCGGTTCTCACGTGTCTGACAGGAACCATCACAGAGACCTGCAGGGGAGGCAGCCCAGAACCGCAGTCCTGCAGGTTTTACATGTGTCCCTGCTCTAACACACCTGATCCACATTAGACGGATCCGGCAGGTTTTTCTCAGACTCAGGATCAGGCGTGTTGGAGCCAGAAAACATCCAGAACTTGTCCCAGTGTTTTATTTTATGTCAAATTAACAAGCTTCCGGTTTGCTGTTGTTACAAATGAAAATACTTAAAGGTACAGTACGTAAGAATTACTGCCGTCTGGTGAAGGTATTTGAAAAAAAAGATGTTTTCTTTCAAATGACTTCATATTCCAAGCGCTGTTGTGACTGTATGGTGGCCATTAGTGGCCAAAATGGATCCATATAGTGTTAATATATAAATGACTCATTCTAAGAAAATAAACACATAACAGTTATTCTCGTGCAGCGATTACACATGAATAGAAACACAGTTTTATTTTATGAATCAAATTTTTCTGCCATTGACCTTTGTTTTTTTGCAAACTGTACCTTTAATCAAACACGTTAAACACATAAAAAACATTCCTTTCAGCTCTGAACTTGGAGGCGGACCTTTCACTCATATTTTTAAGTTAAACATTTCCAGTAAAGCAACACGGCGGCTTTCCAGGACGGAAACTTGCCCCTGCTAGAATAAAGGGACTTAGTTTCAGTTTCATCACTGCACTTTGTGCTCTAACCCAGTGGTTTTCAAACTGGGGGTCGGGACCCCCATGTGGTTAGCATGATCATTTCAGGGGGTCACCACATCATTGTGAGAAAAGAGGCTACATTTATCAAATAAAGTTGGGATTTGGGGGCTATCAATATAAACACATTATTGCAAAGATATTAATCTGTGAAATTAACACATTAGTTTCTTAATTATTTCATAAATGACAAAGTTGTCACCAATACGATGTTAAAAATCCCAGTTTAACCTTTTCTCAGTGAGAAAAGCTGATTTTGGTCATGCAGGTGTCATGTCACAGCAGTGAACTGAATCCAGCAGAAAACATTGATCCTCCTTATTTATGAAGTTTCTGATAGTTTTCAGCCTCACATGCAGAATTTTATCATTGACCAGAAACTAAGTTATTACAGCTGCTGTTCTAAAAATCCACATTTGGCCTATTTTGATGAGAAAAGCATACAAACACCAACATATGTTATTGCCATGAAAATGATCCTGTTCACCATCAGCCAGCATTCTAAGATGAGGATGGAAAACATTGAGTCATCTGCATAAAAAACAACAAACAGAGGGAAACAAGCAGAAACATGAGATGTTTTAAAAGAGAGTAGTGAAGGAAACATGGAGGATTTTCGAAGCTCTCGGGGGACTTTCCCATCGAGACTACAATCAGAACGGAAAAGTAGCAGAAATCTGCGGCGGTGGAGAGAAACGTGCAGCTAATTTAGGAAAATCTAAATGTGTCAGGCTGTGTGAGTCATCGGTGTCTCCCCTTCACCTCCCTCAGCGATTCATGCTTCACCGAAGCGTCAACAAGACGACTTCTGCAAAAACACGACTTACTGAAGCTGCAGTGAAGCTCTCAGCTCCCGCTTAGTTTCAGGAGAAAGCTAAAATAAGCAGCTCTCAGACAGAAACCTTCTCCTCAGCACGTTCTTCTGGTGGGAGTTCCTGGTTTCACATGCAGCAATGATGCAGATGAAGTTCTGCAAAATAAAACAGAACTGTAGGCGTGCCTCGTACGTCTGTTTAAGATGTTTCAGCAACTTACATGAAGGAAATTCCAGACCTGAAAAACCCTTAAGATATTAACCATGAGTTTTATTTCTAGCACAGCGATGTGAAACTGAGGTCATCGTAGCTCCTGCCAGTTCCTAACTGCATTTATATGAACGCTGACACCAACAAAACAAACAAAAATTCCTCATCCTGAACATGTACCAGGCGGGACTCCATCACAACCAGGACCGGAACCAGGACTGGGGAGCAGACACCACAGACCTGCTGCAGATAATGCCTTATAGAGAGGCTGCCCCGTCTCTCCTAGTATATGGATGTATGCTGATGGGTGACTCTACAAAATATCTTCTGAAGTGATAAAAAAAAGTGATACAGAAATTTGAGTGGTGAGTAAATGCACATATAAACTTCTAGACATAAGCTCCAGGTTGGAAAAATGAAAGTTAGCCTTTCAGCAGGATAGCTTGGTAAAAAAAACTAGTTCAGTCTTCACATTGTTGCACAGTTGGTACTACAAGTAACCATGAGGTCAGAAAGTATTCTTATAGGTATTCTTGCATTCGGAAACAATAAAAACTTCATTTTTGGACACCGATGATGAAAACTTAAATCCAAGGCTTGAAAATGATGAAAGTGGGTTCTGATCAGGTTCATGACATTGAAAAACACCTACATGTGCGGTTTAATATCTTGCTGTTGCTAGGAAACATGAACCCTGCTGAACGGGGGAGGGGCAAAGCAGGGCAGGAGCTTCGTGATTGGCCGCTGGGTTTGTGATGTGGGGAAGCCAGTTTGTCTGAGCTGCTTTTTAGGACCTGCCATTGGTTCATGACGATTTGAATGCAGAAATGCTCAGAAATGCAATTTTAAGTTTTGTTTTCTCAAAATATGTCACATGAACATGTAAATAACATGAAAAACATGATTTTCATCAGAGTGGGTTTTTCAGCAGAAAATGACACATTATTCATGTGTTTGTTTTTTGGCACATCTATAAATTAAGGGACTCATTTGTTTATTTATGCTTTGTAGAGAAATAACTGGGTGTCATCTGTATAATAACGAACTTCTGTAGGCCCTACAGACATTTATTCATCAAAGAAAGTGCGTACAAAGTTTTAAATATGTGGTCCGAAGACGGAACCCTGCAGAACTCCAAAATCAGCTAAAGTCACTGCAGAAGACAAACTTTAATCCGTGTGACACAAAAGACACCAACAAAATGAATTAGATAAATAAATGAATAACTCAATTATAGAAACATCTTTTCAGAACATTTTCTCTTTAACTTCGGTCTCATTTCATGAAGTTTGTATTTAAAACCTGAACCACAGATGAAGCGTCGCCTGCTGGTTTGTATGAACCATCAGGATTTAAAACGGCAGAGCTCTACGTTGTCGCGCTGTAAAGCTTTTCTCCTCACAAGAGAAAAGAAGTGAAGACAATGAAACAGAGACAGTTTTCTTGTCAGGAAGACAGGAACCTAAAAATACTACCACGTTTCCTGAACTTCAAACGCATCACCTCGGGTTTTTTCTACGCTGTGGTTTCTGAAATCTGCTCAGTTCTACAGCTGAGCTGCAGCTCATGTTCAGAGACAGAAAGTACCACACAGAAACTGTGCCAGTCCTGGTACTGGACCAGTTACAGTCCTGGTACCAAACCAACTCCAGTCCTGGTATCAGACTAGTTCCAGCCCAGTCCTGGTACTGGACCAGTTCCAGTCCTGGTACCAAACCAGCTCCAGTCCTGGTATCAGACTAGTTCCAGCCCAGTCCTGGTAGTGGATCAGTCCCAGTCCTGGTACCAGACCAGTTCCAGTCATGGTACCCATTCCTGGTACTGGACTGGACGGACTATACGACAGTGTATAGCGACAGGAAAGGGGCAGAGAGAGCGGGGAGTGACATGCAGCAAAGGGACCTGGACCGGGAATCGAACCGGGGCCGACTGCGCTGAGGAACTGTTGCCTCTGTTCATGGGGCGGCTGCTCAACCAACTGAGCTAATCACCGCCCCTACTCATGTGTATTTTTACACATTTATATGTATTCGTGTGTATTTTTGTGTATTTTTATATATTTATATGTATCTATATGTATTTATATGTACTCATGTGTATTTTTATATATTTATATGTATCCGTGTATTTTCATACATTTATATGTATCTATGTGTATTTATATGTACTCATGTGTATTTTTACATATACATATGTATCCGTGTGTATTTTTGTGTATTTTTATATATTTATATGTATCTATAGGTATTTATATGTACTCATGTGTATTTTTACATATACATATGTATCCCTGTGTATTTTTGTGTATTTTTATATATTTTATGTATCTATATGTATTTATATGTACTCATGTATATTTTTATATATTTATATGTATCTATGTGCATTTATATGTATTTATGTGTATTTTTATGTATTTATATGTATCCGTGCGTATTTTTGTTTATTTATATACATTTATATGTATCTATATGTATTTATATGTACCCATGTGTAATTTTATATATTTATATGTATCCGTGTGTATTTTTATATATTTATATGTATCCGTGTGTATTTTCATACATTTATATCTGTGTATTTATATTTACTCATGTGTATTTTTACATATACATATGTATCCCTGTGTATTTTTATTTTTTTATATATTTTATGTATCTATATGTATTTATATGTATTCGTGTATTTTTATATATTTATATGTATCTATGTGTATTTATATGTATTCATGTGTATTTTTACATATTCATATGTATCAGCGTGTATTTTTGTGTATTTTTATATATTTATATGTATCAGTGTGTATTTTTACATATTCATATGTATCCGTGTGTATTTTTGTGTATTTCTATGATGTAATTATCTGCAGATGTCTCCCGTCTTCCAGGAGTTTGGGAATAAAGACGCATCAGGACTTCAAACCGCTGCCTGACTCATCAGCACTTTTTTCTTTGCTGAATTTGAATCCAGAACAAACATTCAGGAGAGATTTTTTTCCCGGGAAGCTGCAGAGAAACGGCGGTTGTGGTTCTCTGAATTCTGGGATGAGATGAGCTGATAACGAGGCGGTTCACATCACAGGGAAACGAGGGCTTTAGTTTCATCTAATCAGGCAGCTGCTGGCGGGTGAACCAGCATCTGCTTAACACCTAACTGCCCGCTGATAAGCCGCCTCACAAGTACCCGCCATCACAAACACACAGACGCTTCCTGTTTCCCACCAGCACCCATCCAGCAGGAAGGAAACTCCTTATATGGGCAACAGGTGTTTGCATGCAGCAGAATGATAAAGATTTGTGAAAACTTCTTATTAAAACTGATCCAATCCAACTTTATAGTGCTGTACTACAGAGTACACAACATTTACTTTTACTGAGACCATCAAACGTAGCAGATTTAACTGATGTTTCAATAATTATGTTGTTTATTTCTGATTCCTGAGCAGAAAACTGAGTTTTACAGGTTCCTAGATGATTCGTGCTGGACCAGCTGCAGGATGACGGGCCTCAACACAAACGATCCAGGTCCAGGACCAGGACCAGGACCGGACCAGGTCCAGAACCAGGACATTTATTCAGATAAATGTGATGATGTCATCATCAGTGAGAGAAAACCTGCAGGTTGCAAATCTTTCCTGGTTTGTTCTGTTTGGGATGAAAGGATGATTTCTCTGTAAGTTGGATTTTCTCTGATGTTCCAGAAACTTCCTGGTCAGAGATCCGGCCTTATCTTCCACCACACACACTCTCACACACACTCACACACTCACACACTCTCACACACTCTCACACACTCTCACACACTCTCACACACACTCACACACACTCACACACTCTCACACACTCTCACACACACACACTCACACACACTCACACACTCTCACACACTCTCACACACTCACACACACTCACACACTCTCACACACTCTCCCCCCACACACTCTCACACATTCTCACACACTCTCACACACACTCACACACTCCTCAGCGTCTGATCTCACCGTGCAGATAAACCTGCTTCTGAAGTTCCCGTCCTGATAAAACACCTCCTCCTGGTCTGAAGCAGGTCCCTGCTGATGGACAGCGCCCCCTTCAGGCGCTGCAGGGACTCAGCGCTCATTGTTTCACCTACTGAGTTTAATAAATGATAAATAAATGATATTAATGAACAACCTCCTGCTGTTTAGAACCTCGCAGCTGCTTCTTTTGCCCTCTTCACTTCCTCCTGGATGTCGATGTTTGTTCAAACAGAGCTCCAGAAAAGCTGAAATTCTGGAAAAAGTGTAAATTTAAACAGAAAACGATGATTTCCAAAACTTATTAACACATATTTCATCCCCAGTAGAACGTAAATAACATGTCAGTTAAAATATTTGATGGATAATATTCACTGATTGCTAATTTTTCTGTAAAATTCTGTAAAAAGTAGTTCCAGGGTGACGATTACCATCAGGTATATGTACTGCAGAGAACAAAAGTATTGAAGCGTCTCAGAAAATATACTTATAGTAGAGCTGTTGACATGAAATTTTTACCAAATGTTGGCAACAACACAAGTAATGTACACATACAAAGAAATACGAACATTTATGTCCACAAATAAAGTTATGTGCACACTCAAACATAGAGGTACCAGTTTGTACTTAAAAGGGTCCAAAGCTTGTTGCTGGGGGGGGGGTTCCTTTCTGAAAGACATTTCTGTACCTTCATGGTCCATTTTTGTACCTTATCAAGCTGTATGAGTTAATAAAGTACAATTAAACCAATTAAAGATGATGAATAAAAGTCAATAAAATAGAGATTATGACAACAATCAAAGATGCTAATAATAAATGAATAATTATTATAGAAATATTAGGCCAAACACATATATAATTATACATATAATTATTACTATGATTACTATGAAAATCATAATATAATAACTATAATTATACTACTGTTTAGAAGTACTGCTATTTATAGTTATTGTACAGCTACACACATTTTTCAATACTGCAGGTACCCTTAGGGTTGGAATGGTACAAATGTGTACTTTATATTACTTTGGACCCTTTTTCATAGTATATAGGTACTTCTGGCCTCATAAAGACCAATATTGTACTTTTGAGAGAACATTTGTAAAAAATGTACCTACAGGTACAGAAATGTTCCTGTCTCGTACCTCTGTTTCTGAGTGTGTGTAATATAGTGAAATGATGCAGGGAATAAGTATTAGATATATTTCTTGAAATTCATTTAAAGGATAACTTCCTTTTTTTTCCAACTTGGACCTTATTTCTAGTTTATACGCGCATTCACTCACCGGTAAAATTTCTGCTTCACCTTCTTCGAAGGATATTTCGTTGAGTCGCCCTTCGGAGTACATCTATATAATGGTGGAGATGGGAAAGCAAAACTCCTTTATTTCACGAATACATTGAGTAGAACGAACGAACGAACGAGTACTATTGTCCTGTGAGTTCAGACTTAGCTTTCTGTTAGTTATTGGGAGGTTTTCTCAACACTTTACAGGCGCGCGCCGCAGTACAGCTGAGAGAGCAGCGTGATACCCAGACACCACCAAACTGAAGACTTTGAACGTCCGAGCTCACAGGATAATAGTACTCGTTCGTTTGTTCGTTCTACTTTAAGTCTTAGTGAAATGAGGGAGTTTTGCTGCAGATAAAGTCTTATATAGCAGCTGCCCCGTCTCTCCCATTATATGAATGCACGCCGAAGGGTGACTCAATGTAATATCATCCATCGGAGTCAAAGTGATACAGTAATTTTTACCAGTGAATAAATGCACGTATAATCTCCTAGAAATAAGGTCCAGGTTGACAAAAAACGAAGTTATCTATCAATACTTCATGCAAAAACCTTTGTTGGTGGTTCCAGCCTCCAGACGCCTCCTGTATGGAGAAACCAGCGGAAAACGTTGCTCAGGTGTGATTTTGGTCCATTCTTCCACAAACTGCCTTCAGATCTTCTGTGAACTTGCATCTTCAGTTCTTTCCAAAGATTTTCAATTGGATTCAAGTTGGGTGATTGACAGGTCCGTTCTAGCAGCTTTATCTTCTTCTTCTTAAAGCAGGTGAGTGTTTCTGGTCCGTTCTAGCAGCTTTATCTTCTTCTTCTTAAAGCAGGTGAGCGTTTCTGGTCCGTTCTAGCAGCTTTATCTTCTTCTTAAAGCAGGTGAGCGTTTCTGGTCCGTTCTAGCAGCTTTATCTTCTTCTTCTTAAAGCAGGTGAGCGTTTCTGGTCCGTTCTAGCTGCTTTATCTTCTTCTTCTTAAAGCAGGTGAGTGTTTCTGGTCCGTTCTAGCAGCTTTATCTTCTTCTTAAAGCAGGTGAGCGTTTCTGGTCCGTTCTAGCAGCTTTATCTTCTTCTTCTTAAAGCAGGTGAGTGTTTCTGGTCCGTTCTAGCAGCTTTTTCTTCTTCTTCTTAAAGCAGGTGAGCGTTTCTGGTCCGTTCTAGCAGCTTTATCTTCTTCTTCTTAAAGCAGGTGAGCGTTTCTGGTCCGTTCTAGCAGCTTTATCTTCTTCTTCTTAAAGCAGGTGAGCGTTTCTGGTCCGTTCTAGCAGCTTTATCTTCTTCTTCTTAAAGCAGGCGAGCGTTTCTGGTCCGTTCTAGCAGCTTTATCTTCTTCTTCTTAAAGCAGGTGAGTGTTTCTGGTCCGTTCTAGCAGCTTCATCTTCTTCTTAAAGCAGGTGAGTGTTTCTGGTCCGTTCTAGCAGCTTTATCTTCTTCTTCTTAAAGCAGGTGAGCGTTTCTGGTCCGTTCTAGCAGCTTTATCTTCTTCTTCTTAAAGCAGGTGAGTGTTTCTGGTCCGTTCTAGCAGCTTTATCTTCTTCTTAAAGCAGGTGAGCGTTTCTGGTCCGTTCTAGCAGCTTCATCTTCTTCTTAAAGCAGGTGAGTGTTTCTGGTCCGTTCTAGCAGCTTTATCTTCTTCTTAAAGCAGGTGAGCGTTTCTGGTCCGTTCTAGCAGCTTTATCTTCTTCTTCTTAAAGCAGGTGAGCGTTTCTGGTCCGTTCTAGCAGCTTTATCTTCTTCTTCTTAAAGCAGGTGAGTGTTTCTGGTCCGTTCTAGCAGCTTTATCTTCTTCTTCTTAAAGCAGGTGAGTGTTTCTGGTTCGTTCTAGCAGCTTTATCTTCTTCTTCTTAAAGCAGGTGAATGTTTCTGGTCCGTTCTAGCAGCTTTATCTTCTTCTTAAAGCAGGTGAGTGTTTCTGGTCCGTTCTAGCAGCTTTATCTTCTTCTTCTTAAAGCAGGTGAGTGTTTCTGGTCCGTTCTAGCAGCTTTATCTTCTTCTTCTTAAAGCAGGTGAGTGTTTCTGGTCCGTTCTAGCAGCTTTATCTTCTTCTTCTTCTTAAAGCAGGTGAGTGTTTCTGGTCCGTTCTAGCAGCTTTATCTTCTTCTTCTTAAAGCAGGTGAGTGTTTCTGGTCCGTTCTAGCAGCTTTATCTTCTTCTTCTTAAAGCAGGTGAGCGTTTCTGGTCCGTTCTAGCAGCTTTATCTTCTTCTTCTTCTTAAAGCAGGTGAGTGTTTCTGGTCCGTTCTAGCAGCTTTATCTTCTTCTTAAAGCAGGTGAGTGTTTCTGGTCCGTTCTAGCAGCTTTATCTGCTTCTTCTTAAAGCAGGTGAGTGTTTCTTGGCTGTGTGGTGGGACGGTCGTCTTGCTGAAAGATCCAGCCTCTTTTCATCTTCAGCAGATTCTGGTCCAGAATGTCTCTCTGCTTTCCTCCATTCATTCTTCCTTCAATCATATGAAGTCTGCCAGTACCACATGCTGAAAAACAGCCCCCACCATGATGTTCCCACCTCCAAACTTCTCTGTTGCTATGGTGTTTTTGGTGCCATTTCTCCTCCAAACATGTTGTGTCTTGTGACATCTGCAGAGTTCAGTTCTGGTCTCATCTGACCAGACTATGTTTTCCAGAACATCATGGGTTTGTCCAGATGTTGTGTTGCAAACTTCAAACCAGCATCAACCTGCTTCTTCTTCAGAAATGGAGTCTTGCGTGGTGTGCGTGCATGAAGGCCATGGCGGTTGAGTGCATTCCTTCTTGTTTTCTCTGAAACAACTGTAGCTGCTGGTTCCAGGTCTTTCTGAAGCTCTCCACGAGTGGTCCTGGGCTGTTGGAGAACCTTTCTGATGATTGTTCTGACTCCTCTGTCTGAAATCTTGTGAGGAGCACCTGGCCGTGGCCGCTTTATGACCATGCCGTGTTCTTTCCACTTCCGGATGATGGTCCCAATGGTGCTCACTGGAACTTTCACAAGTTTACAAATGCACCTGGAACCAATGCCTTCAGTGTGTTTGCAATAATAAGGTTGTGTAGGTCTTTAGACAGCTCTTTGCTTTTACCCATCATGCAATGCTTCTTGTCTGACACCTTGGTGATGAGAAACCTTTTTAAAGGCATCAATCAGGACTAAAGCAGCTGATATTACTTTGCTCTGATAGGGGACAGGATTACGTGTTCAATACTTATTCCCTGTGTCATTTCACTATATTACACATTATTTATGGACATAAATGTTTGGATTTCTTTGTATGTGTGCATTACTTGGGTTGTTGCAGACATCTGGTGACAATTTCATGTCAATAGCTCTATTAGAAATATATTTCCTGAGAAAAATATGGAAGTGTCCCTGCTGTATCTGATATGTTGTTTATGTTCTATTGAGAATAAAACAAGGGTTGATGAGACTTGATTTTTATCGACATTTTACACAAAGTTCCTGAAACTGTGGTAACAAAATCCAGCCAGACATTTATTCAGAACACCAGATGGTTTATGTGTCAGCAAATATGAGATTTTGTGCATAAAAGGGGGAAATCAGCTGTCAGGACTTCTGTCAGGCAGCTGATTCATTCAGCAGCTTATGTGTGATGTTTTCTTTGGCAGCAGCCAGATGTGTCCACATTCATCCCCAGTTAGGTTTATCTGTAGGTGATGTCTTTTGAGAATGATAAAAAGTTGGAGACGACCCTGAACTTGGAGCAGCTCCGAGCTGAAGGTGGTGGAATCAGAGGTCAGTATGTGTCACCGTTGAGCTGCCGTGGTGACTGGACCCAGCAGGGGGACCTGAGTCACCTTTCACGAACATATTTGATCCCTTTTCTCATCCTTACTTGTACTTTCTGTCCACGATTAGTCAGGATAAAAGTGAAATTCCTCCCCTACAACAGCCAGACGTACGCCAGCTCGTCCTTCAGAGCAGCTGCTGGAACAGCTGCGAGAGCCGGACTTTACTGGAACAGCTGCAGACGTCATGAAGACTTCAGCCTTGAATCATCATCAGCGTCTAACTGGGTCCAACTTCAGGACCGGCTCAGGTTTCTCCCAGACCGTTTGATATGTGGTTGGAGTACCAGATCTGTTGGGGATGCAGAGAGAACTTTGGGCACCAGTTCAAAGCCCCAACATGCTGTACAATAACAGTCTGGTGTGTGTGGACGCCTGAAACTGGAGCCGGGTCTGCAGGTCCGACTCTTGTGGTTTTGTTCTGCTCCACAAAGTCAGAGGAGGAGGAGGTTTGTGGCAGAGTGGAGCCGAGACCTGCTTCTCCATGTCCCACTGCGTCTCTGTCCATCATATCATATCATACACTATATCGCCAAAAGTATCGTCTCACCTGCCTTGACTCACATCTGAGCGTCAGTAACATCATTCCTGATCCGTCGGGTTCAGTCTGACGTTGGTCCACCTTTGCAGCTAGAACAGCTTCATCTTCTGGGAAGGCTGTCCACAAGGTTTAGGAGTGTTTCTGGGAATCTTTGACCATCTTCCAGAAGCACATTTGTGAGGTCACACTGATGTTGGACCAGAAGGCCTGGTTCTCAGTCTCCGCTCTGATTCATCCCAAAGGTGTTCTACGGGGTTGAGGTCAGGACTCTGTGCAGGCCAGTCCAGTTCCTCCACACCAGACTCTGCATCCAGGTCTTCATGGACCTGCTTTGTGCACTGGTGCACAGTCATGTTGGAAGAGGAAGGGGCCAGCTCCAAACTGGTCCCACAAAGTTGGGACATGGAATTGTCCAGAATGTCTTGGTATGCTGAAGCATTCAGAGTTCCTTTCACTGGAACTAAGGGGCCAAGCCCAGCTGCTGAAAAACACCCCCACACCATAATCCCCCCTCCACCAAACTTTACACTTGGCACAATGCAGTCAGACAAGTACCGTTGTCCTGGCAACCACCAAATCCAGACTCCTCCATCAGATTGCAGATGGAGAAGCGTGATTGGTCCTTCACAGAACGCCTCCACTGCTCTAGAGTCCAGTTGCTTTGCATCGCACTTGGTGATGTATGGATGGATGCAGCTGGTCACCATGGAAACCCATTCCATGAAGCTCTCTGTCACTGTTCTTGATCTGATCTGAAGGCCACATGAAGTTTGGAGGTCTGTAGTGATTGACTCTGCAGAAAGTTGGCCACCTCTTCTCACTATGAGCTTCAGCATCACTGACCCGCTCCGTCAGTTTACGTGGACGACCACTTCGTTTCTGAGCTGCTGTCGTTCCCAAACACTTCCATGTTCTTATAATCCAGCTGACAGCTGACTGTGGAATATTTAGGAGGAAATGTCACCACTGGATTGTTGCACAGGTGGCATCCTATCACAGTTCCACGCTGGAATTCACTGATTCCTGAGAGCGACACATTCTTTCACACGTTTGTAGAAACAGTCTGCATGCCGAGCTGCTTCATTTATACACCTGTGGACATGGAAGTGATGGAACACCTGATTCCACCATTTGTGAGCAAATACTTTTGGCAATATAGTGTATGTTATATCATATCACACTGTGTCATAACATATTGTGGTTAAACTTTTACAGATGTGAAAATTCGGGAGCTGCGTTGACTCAGCGAGATGATGGACAAGGTCCTCAGATATTTGTCCAAACTGTCCCATCTGGACCGTTTTTTACCAAATCAAGTCATGAATGAGACACGTTTCTTTCTTAAAAATGTAAAAACTTTATTCGCGTACACAAATGTCATTCTTAACAATCAGTGCGGAACAGACTAATGCTGCAGCTTTAACACGAAAAAGCAAAGTTTCCAGTCGTCTCAAACATCCGGAGAACCAGAATCCACATCCGTCTCATCAGTACCGCTTCATCCGCCCCCACGTTGGCCCCGATTACATCCCAGATCAGCTCCAAGGTCTAATCCCAGCTTTCCAAGCAGCTGAGACATCATAACAAAGAGCTTCCTCTGTCAACGCCATGGTACGGAAGCCTGGAGGGGCCATGTTTGCTTTTCTGATCACTTCCTGGTTCTGGTTTTCCTGAAGTCTACATAAAACACGCCTCTTTGTTTCGGCTGCTTGGCTCTGTACCGACAAACTGTAAGAGTTTCATCTTCTTTTAGGGTCTAGAACCGTAAAAACGACCACCCAGCCGTAGAACCAGTACCAGGAAACGCGTTTTAGCTCAGAATGATGGAAACTCGTCTTCCAGGACGACAATCATATTTGCAGAGACGAGACAAAGAAAAGAAAGATGAAAAGTGAATTTGTTCCCAAAGGCTGCAGATGCTAAATTATTCTCTACATAGAAAACACTGAGCTTCTGGTTTCGTCTGATTTTCCATCTCGGACTCTGAACGTTAGAAAAGGAGCGTTTTGTCTGAGCTGCCTGGAAATTTGGAGAAGCTGCGTTTACATCACGCCAGATAAACGGACGAAGCTTCCACAGCTGGGAACGCCGCCATGTTCGACGAGTTCCCGTGAGCGGGTGCAGATGTTCGTCAGGAACGTGGTTTTTTCTGTCAGTTAAAGCTGGTTTGCGACGCCGCGCGTGATTGGCTCCATAACAGACCGATAGGAACCGGCTGCAGCCTGCGGTCGGATGTTGGGCGGAGTCGGACATCCAAGACAGTTGGTTTGGATTAGAGTTCAAATGAACCAATCAAAACAGTTTGTGTCCGACCCCGCCCACTATCCGACTCTGGGGTTGTGGGCGGGGCCTCCAGCTGGATGAACTCCAGAAAAACTTCGATTCGTCGACCAGTTGGGCTGCATTCACTGACTGCCTCACACAGGGTTCTTACAGGGTATTTAAAAGTCTAAAAATTCTGAACTTTAAATTCAAGGCCATAAAAGGTCTTAAAAAGTGCCGTTTTTTCATCCAAGATCTTAAATTTGATCTAATGAAGTCTTAATTTTTTACGTTTTTATAAATTTAACTATAACAACTTTGGTCTGTGGTGCTAGCGTTACAGAGATTGTGGAGCTAGCTTGCGTCGGATTTCTGACTGAAAACCAGAAGGACCTCCCCATCCGGAGCTAAAAACACGAACATCTGTAGCAATAAACGTTTGTTCGCTCCTGTCAGTTAAATCGTTTCAGTTCCATCAGCGAGCGTTTTTCTACGAGTTTCCACGGAGCGTCGTGTACGGCTAATGCTAACTAGCCTGGTAAGAGTGAATCTTGTTGATTTTCCAGGGAAATTAAAGGCAACGCTGGTTAGTTGAACTGCAGTCTTGATCCTGGACATTTAGAAAATGAAGCAAAGCCTGACTGTAACACTGCAACTGACCGCTAGCTGGCGGAACAACGACTTCCTGCAAATCTGACGTGAAGCGAACGCAACCAACCGGAAGGCTGATTTTTTTATCCCTTTTTGTTTTTCTGTCTCTTTTTCTCCTTTTTCTTTAACAAATAAAAACAACAACATGCAATCATGAACCTGCTGAGAGGAAAACCCACGTGATAAATGTTAGCTAAAAGCTTCGTTCAGTAGTTCTTTAGAAATTTGGACCAGAACCGTTTTTTCCCTGAATGTTTCCGTTCAGCAGACGTGTTAATTGGGCTGCAGCATGTTTTTGATCTGCTTGGAGGTAGTCTCGTCGTTCAGATGTTTGGTCGTGTACCTGTGGAGGGAAATGGGAAGTCATTTTAAAGCCAGGTTACTTCTCTTATTTTCCATCAAACATCTGAACAGCAGGCAGGCTGCAGTCGTTTTCTCTGACAGTCTGTTTATTTTTCATGCTTTGGTTTAACCGTCTGAGTCGGCTGAGAACTCGTTTTCATTTCTAACGACGTCCTGGCCGAGAGGCAGCAGAAAAGGACAACTTACATTCTCATGAAATAAACTCAACTCGACTAACATGACGTAACGCACACGTATGCATCCGTCCAGCGAGGAAAACCTGAAACCAAACAGGAGCAGGAACGATGAGCAGAAAATAAACGATTGGAGGGAAAATGTTGGCGGCTGCTAAACGACCAACAGAGGTGCCGACGTTTGGAGTGATGATGGTGATGAAGAGCGAGAGAGTTTTTACCAAACGGGTGACTGAATGAGTTAACTGTATTTCTGGTGTAAAGGTTGCATCCATACACACTCAAACATAGAGGTACGAGACAGGAACATTTCTGCACCTGTAGGTACATTTTTTATAAATGTTCTCTCAAAAGTACAATATTGGTCTTTATGACGCCAGAAGTACCTATATACTATGAAAAAGGGTCCAAAGTAATATAAAGTACAAATTTGTACCATTCCAACCCTAAGGGTACCTGCAGCATTGAAAAATGTGTGTAGCTTGTACAATAACTATAAATAGCAGTACTTCTAAACAGTAGTATGATTAAAGTTATTATATTATAATTTTCATAGTAATCATAGTAATAATTATATGTATAATTATATATGTGTTTGGCCTAATATTTCTATAATAATTATTCATTTATTATTATCATCTTTGATTGTTGTCATAATTTCTATTTTATTGACTTTTATTCATCATCTTTAATTGGTTTAATTGTACTTTATAAACTCATACAGCTTGATAAGGTACAAAAATGGACCATGAAGGTACAGAAATGTCTTTCAGAAAGGAACTCCCCCCCCCCCAGCAACAAGCTTTGAACACTTTTAAGTACAAACTGGTACCTCTGTTTTAAGTGTGTACAAAAGGTTGAATAGGGGATTATCACGCTTCCGTGCTCCGAACTTCCGGTTTGAAACACTTAGACGGCCCACTTCCGGCCCAGTTCAATATCCCTGCTTTACTTCGTAGATAACGTAAATAAACGCCAACCCTACTTAAATTTTCACGGATTCCAGACTGAAGTGATACTAAGGAAGAAGTGGATCAAAGCGATCGATTTGCCGCGGTGAAGGGCCGAACTTTATAATAAAACACACGTTTGTTTGTCGCCGGTGGGGCACAACACCGGCACTTCACAGCATGCTAGCATTAGCCAGCTAGCGTTTACTGACGTGCTTAACATTGTGCGTCTTAAAACACACAAACATCTGAAAATCGGGTCTGTACCCCCCCGTTTCCAGTGGAACAACTGGGGACTGCCAAGAAAGGAGACGCTTTCAGATGCTTGTGTGTTTTCAGCCGCACAACGTTAGGCACGTCATCAAGCTGGCTAATGCTAACCTGCTAACAATAGTCCGCCAGCTACTACTCTGTTAAACTTTGTAAATCGGATAAACGCCAATGCCAAGTTTCCATTCCAGACTGAAGTGATGCTGAGGAAGAAGTGGATCAAAACCACCGATTCGCCGCGGTGAAGGAACGAACTTTATAATAAAACGACACACGTTTGTTTGTAGCCGGCAGACTGCGCAGTCGTGTTAGCAGGCTAGCATTAGCCAGCTCGATGACGTGCCTAACTTTGTGCGGCTGAAAACACACAAGCATCTGAAAGTGTCTCCTTTCTTGGCAGACCCCAGTTGTTCCACTGGAAACGGGGGGGTACAGACACGATTTTCAGATGTTTGTGTGTTTTAAGACGCACAATGTTAAGCACGTCAGTAAACGCTAGCTGGCTAATGCTAGCATGCTGTGAAGTGCCGGTGTTGTGCCCCACCGGCGACAAACAAACGTGCGTTTTATTATAAAATTCGCCCCTTCACCGCGGCGAATCGATCGCTTTGATCCAGCTTTTGATCCAGTATCACTTCAGTCTAGAATGAAAACTTAAGTATGTTTGGAGTTTATCCGATTTAAACAGTATAACAGAGCAGGAACGGCTGTCGTTAACATGGCCCGGAAGAGGAAGTGCCCAAAATCCGGGAACTTCCGGTAAGCGTGATAATCCCCTATTCCCGTTGAATATGCTTCGCCCATGAGCCTTTGTTGTTGATCACATATGAATACATTCAGTACAAATTAAGTTATGAAATTATGCCTTTTTTGAGTAAAAACAGGGTAATACAGACATTTTTTTAGAATTTACTTTTCTTTTTTATATAGTAAATTTATTTAAATTCCTTTTTTACAGTGAACTTGATGTTTGTATATTTTTAACTTAATTTTAAATTGTAAGTATTACTGACAATTATCAATTAATTTGTACTGAATTTATTTATTATGTGATCAACTTGTAAAAAGCAAGTAAACATTACTTTCCCGCACAGTCCTGTCAGAGGGGGCGGGGCTATTTTCAAAACTGAACATATCTGCACCACAAAGGCTCATCGGAGATTCAACGGAAAGTTACCGTTCATGAATGCTACGCTACAAATTTGTGTTTTATGCAGTTATTGTTTGAATTGAGACAATGTTGGAACGTTTGAATTGTAAAGGTGCTTCCTAAAAGGGCCGTACTGATAAGTGAAGCCACCATCATCGTTTATTATGGATATTTCTACATCCTTCTCTAAGTATTTGGGCTTTTAGACAATCAGCTGTGTTTAATATTTTAACTGTTATGAAATTATTATAAAACTCTTAAATACTGTTTGTTTTAATGTGAGATTTTCAGCTTGATGCAAACTGAGTCGAAGTAAAACTCAGTGGCAAAGAAGAATACGAGTAAAGGCAACTTGAGTTGTTCTTGTAGGAATAACTCATACATGCAAGTAAAGTTTACTTGAAAATAACCTTTGTAAAATTCACTGGGTTCACAAACTCGTCTGACTGGTTTTTCCCATCTTGAATCTGATCAGCTGACTGGGAACGCCGCGTGACGCACAGCTGCTGTGGAAGGTGACGGAAAGCACGTGCAGACGTTGACGTACCTGAGAGCATTGAGTAAACCCTCCACGCTGCTGGGGGGCTGCTCCTTCAGCACTCTGATGCAGCCTTTCATCTGAAAAACACAAACATCAAACATAATTGACCCCAAACGCCAAACCGGAGTGTGTAGTTCTGCGTCCTCGCGGGCGTACGTCTATGTTCGACGTCTTCACGAAAGCTCCGGCCGGGTGCACGTGGTCGTACAGGATGATGACCCCCACCATCACACGGAGGCAGAACAGCACCGTCTCCTCGCTGGTGAAGCGGCTGCGATACTCTCTGCGCACGCGCACACGCACACACACACACACACACACACACACACACACACAGTGATGATGCTGTTCCATGCTGGATGAGATGATGATGCATTCAGGGACCCCTGAAGACTCACGGTGTTTCCAGCATCACTTTGCACACGCAGGCCATCGTGCTCAAACAGTGTGTTGTATTTTCAATCGGCACGTCTGGATTCTGAATAAAGTTTCATTCAAAACAGACAGAAAACAGAAAATGTTCAGATGTTGGTGTAAATATCGATTAAATAAACAACAAACAACATTTCCAGCAGCAAAATGCAACGAGGGCGCCCTCTGGTGGTGCGTTTGCAGACGGAGTCTCCATCTGTGATGTAAACAAACATTCCTCCATCTCTGATGTAAACATAAACATTCCTCCATCTCTGATGTAAACACAAACATTCCTCCATCTCTGATGTAAACACAAACATTCCTCCATCTCTGATGTAAACACAAACATTCCTCCATCTCTGATGTAAACATAAACATTCCTCCATCTCTGATGTTAACATAAACATTCCTCCATCTCTGATGTAAACACAAACATTCCTCCATCTCTGATGTAAACATAAACATTCCTCCATCTCTGATGTAAACATAAACATTCCTCCATCTCTGATGTAAACACAAACATTCCTCCATCTCTGATGTAAACACAAACATTCCTCCATCTCTGATGTAAACACAAACATTCCTCCATCTCTGATGTAAACATAAACATTCCTCCATCTCTGATGTAAACACAAACATTCCTCCATCTCTGATGTAAACACAAACATTCCTCCATCTCTGATGTAAACATAAACATTCCTCCATCTCTGATGTAAACACAAACATTCCTCCATCTCTGATGTAAACATAAACATTCCTCCATCTCTGATGTAAACACAAACATTCCTCCATCTCTGATGTAAACACAAACATTCCTCCATCTCTGATGTAAACAAACTTTCCTCCATCTCTGATGTAAACACAAACTTTCCTCCATCTCTGATGTAAACACAAACATTCCTCCATCTCTGATGTAAACACAAACATTCCTCCATCTCTGATGTAAACACAAACATTCCTCCATCTCTGATATAAACATAAACATTCCTCCATCTCTGATGTAAACACAAACATTCCTCCATCTCTGATGTAAACACAAACATTCCTCCATCTCTGATGTAAACAAACATTCCTCCATCTCTAATGTAAACACAAACATTCCTCCATCTCTGATGTAAACATAAACATTCCTCCATCTCTGATGTAAACACAAACATTCCTCCATCTCTGATGTAAACACAAACATTCCTCCATCTCTGATGTAAACAAACATTCCTCCATCTCTGATGTAAACAAACATTCCTCCATCTCTGATGTAAACAAACATTCCTCCATCTCTGATGTAAACAAACATTCCTCCATCTCTGATGTAAACACAAACATTCCTCCATCTCTGATGTAAACACAAACATTCCTCCATATCTGATGTAAACAAACATTCCTCCATCTCTGATGTAAACACAAACATTCCTCCATCTCTGATGTAAACACAAACATTCCTCCATCTCTGATGTAAACACAAACATTCCTCCATCTCTGATGTAAACAAACATTCCTCCATCTCTGATGTAAACAAACATTCCTCCATCTCTGATGTAAACACAAACATTCCTCCATCTCTGATGTAAACACAAACATTCCTCCATCTCTGATGTAAACATAAACATTCCTCCATCTCTGATGTAAACACAAACATTCCTCCATCTCTGATGTAAACACAAACATTCCTCCATCTCTGATGTAAACACAAACATTCCTCCATCTCTGATGTAAACAAACATTCCTCCATCTCTGATGTAAACAAACATTCCTCCATCTCTGATGTAAACACAAACATTCCTCCATCTCTGATGTAAACACAAACATTCCTCCATCTCTGATGTAAAACAAACTTTCCTCCATCTCTGATGTAAACACAAACATTCCTCCATCTCTGATGTAAACACAAACATTCCTCCATCTCTGATGTAAACACAAACATTCCTCCATCTCTGATATAAACATAAACATTCCTCCATCTCTGATGTAAACACAAACATTCCTCCATCTCTGATGTAAACACAAACATTCCTCCATCTCTGATGTAAACACAAACTTTCCTCCATCTCTGATGTAAACACAAACATTCCTCCATCTCTGATGTAAACACAAACATTCCTCCATCTCTGATGTAAACACAAACATTCCTCCATCTCTGATGTAAACAAACATTCCTCCATCTCTAATGTAAACACAAACATTCCTCCATCTCTGATGTAAACATAAACATTCCTCCATCTCTGATGTAAACACAAACATTCCTCCATCTCTGATGTAAACACAAACATTCCTCCATCTCTGATGTAAACACAAACATTCCTCCATCTCTGATGTAAACAAACATTCCTCCATCTCTGATGTAACACAAACATTCCTCCATCTCTGATGTAAACAAACATTCCTCCATCTCTGATGTAAACAAACATTCCTCCATCTCTGATGTAAACACAAACATTCCTCCATCTCTGATGTAAACACAAACATTCCTCCATATCTGATGTAAACAAACATTCCTCCATCTCTGATGTAAACACAAACATTCCTCCATCTCTGATGTAAACACAAACATTCCTCCATCTCTGATGTAAACACAAACATTCCTCCATCTCTGATGTAAACAAACATTCCTTCATCTCTGATGTAAACAAACATTCCTCCATCTCTGATGTAAACACAAACATTCCTCCATCTCTGATGTAAACACAAACATTCCTCCATCTCTGATGTAAACACAAACATTCCTCCATCTCTGATGTAAACACAAACATTCCTCCATCTCTGATGTGAACACAAACATTCCTTCATCTCTGATGTAAACACAAACATTCCTCCATCTCTGATGTGAACACAAACATTCCTCCATCTCTGATGTAAACAAACATTCCTCCATCTCTGATGTAAACACAAACATTCCTCCATCTCTGATGTAAACACAAACATTCCTCCATCTCTGATGTAAACACAAACATTCCTCCATCTCTGATGTAAACATAAACATTCCTCCATCTCTGATGTAAACACAAACATTCCTCCATCTCTGATGTAAACACAAACATTCCTCCATCTCTGATGTAAACACAAACATTCCTCCATCTCTGATGTAAACAAACATTCCTCCATCTCTGATGTAAACACAAACATTCCTCCATCTCTGATGTAAACACAAACATTCCTCCATCTCTGATGTAAACACAAACATTCCTCCATCTCTGATGTAAACACAAACTTTCCTCCATCTCTGATGTAAACACAAACATTCCTCCATCTCTGATGTAAACACAAACATTCCTCCATCTCTGATGTAAACACAAACATTCCTCCATCTCTGATGTAAACACAAACATTCCTCCATCTCTGATGTAAACATAAACATTCCTCCATCTCTGATGTAAACACAAACATTCCTCCATCTCTGATGTAAACACAAACATTCCTCCATCTCTGATGTAAACATAAACATTCCTCCATCTCTGATGTAAACACAAACATTCCTCCATCTCTGATGTAAACACAAACATTCCTCCATCTCTGATGTAAACACAAACATTCCTCCATCTCTGATGTAAACACAAACATTCCTCCATCTCTGATGTAAACACAAACATTCCTCCATCTCTGATGTAAACATAAACATTCCTCCATCTCTGATGTAAACACAAACATTCCTCCATCTCTGATGTAAACACAAACATTCCTCCATCTCTGATGTAAACACAAACATTCCTCCATCTCTGATGTAACACAAACATTCCTCCATCTCTGATGTAAACACAAACATTCCTCCATCTCTGATGTAAACAAACATTCCTCCATCTCTGATGTAAACACAAACATTCCTCCATCTCTGATGTAAACAAACATTCCTCCATCTCTGATGTAAACACAAACATTCCTCCATCTCTGATGTAAACAAACATTCCTCCATCTCTGATGTAAACACAAACATTCCTCCATCTCTGATGTAAACAAACATTCCTCCATCTCTGATGTGAACACAAACATTCCTCCATCTCTGATGTAAACAAACATTCCTCCATCTCTGATGTAACACAAACATTCCTCCATCTCTGATGTAAACACAAACATTCCTCCATCTCTGATGTAAACACAAACATTCCTCCATCTCTGATGTAAACATAAACATTCCTCCATCTCTGATGTAAACACAAACATTCCTCCATCTCTGATGTAAACACAAACATTCCTCCATCTCTGATGTAAACACAAACATTCCTCCATCTCTGATGTAAACAAACATTCCTCCATCTCTGATGTAACACAAACATTCCTCCATCTCTGATGTAAACACAAACATTCCTCCATCTCTGATGTAAACACAAACATTCCTCCATCTCTGATGTAACACAAACATTCCTCCATCTCTGATGTAAACACAAACATTCCTCCATCTCTGATGTAAACAAACATTCCTCCATCTCTGATGTAAACACAAACATTCCTCCATCTCTGATATAAACATAAACATTCCTCCATCTCTGATGTAAACACAAACATTCCTCCATCTCTGATGTAAACACAAACATTCCTCCATCTCTGATGTAACACAAACTTTCCTCCATCTCTGATGTAAACACAAACATTTCTCCATCTCTGATGTAAACAAACATTCCTCCATCTGTGATGTAAACATAAACATTCCTCCATCTCTGATGTAAACACAAACATTCCTCCATCTCTGATGTAAACACAAACATTCCTCCATCTCTGATGTAAACATAAACATTCCTCCATCTCTGACGTAAACACAAACATTCCTCCATCTCTGATGTAAACACAAACATTCCTCCATCTCTGATGTAAACACAAACATTCCTCCATCTCTGATGTAAACACAAACATTCCTCCATCTCTGATGTAAACAAACATTCCTCCATCTCTGATGTAAACACAAACATTCCTCCATCTCTGATGTAAACACAAACATTCCTCCATCTCTGATGTAAACATAAACATTCCTCCATCTCTGATGTAAACACAAACATTCCTCCATCTCTGATGTAAACACAAACATTCCTCCATCTCTGATGTAAACACAAACATTCCTCCATCTGTGATGTAAACACAAACATTCCTCCATCTCTGATGTAAAAACAAACATTCCTCCATCTCTGATGTAAACAAACATTCCTCCATCTCTGATGTAAACAAACATTCCTCCATCTCTGATGTAAACACAAACATTCCTCCATCTCTGATGTAAACACAAACATTCCTCCATCTCTGATATAAACACAAACATTCCTCCATCTCTGATGTAAACACAAACATTCCTCCATCTCTGATGTAAACACAAACATTCCTCCATCTCTTATGTAAACACAAACATTCCTCCATCTCTTATGTAAACACAAACATTCCTCCATCTCTGATGTAAACATAAACATTCCTCCATCTCTTATGTAAACACAAACATTCCTCCATCTCTTATGTAAACACAAACATTCCTCCATCTCTGATGTAAACACAAACATTCCTCCATCTCTGATGTAAACACAAACATTCCTCCATCTCTGATGTAAAAACAAACATTCCTCCATCTCTGATGTAAACAAACATTCCTCCATCTCTGATGTAAACAAACATTCCTCCATCTCTGATGTAAACACAAACATTCCTCCATCTCTGATGTAAACACAAACATTCCTCCATCTCTGATATAAACACAAACATTCCTCCATCTCTGATGTAAACACAAACATTCCTCCATCTCTGATATAAACACAAACATTCCTCCATCTCTGATATAAACACAAACATTCCTCCATCTGTGATGTAAACACAAACATTCCTCCATCTCTGATGTAAACACAAACATTCCTCCATCTCTGATGTAAACACAAACATTCCTCCATCTCTGATATAAACACAAACATTCCTCCATCTCTGATGTAAACAAACATTCCTCCTCTCTGATGTAAACAAACATTCCTCCATCTCTGATATAAACAAACATTCCTCCATCTCTGATGTAAACAAACATTCCTCCATCTCTGATGTAAACACAAACATTCCTCCATCTCTGATATAAACACAAACATTCCTCCATCTCTGATGTAAACACAAACATTCCTCCATCTCTGATATAAACACAAACATTCCTCCATCTCTGATATAAACACAAACATTCCTCCATCTGTGATGTAAACACAAACATTCCTCCATCTCTGATGTAAACACAAACATTCCTCCATCTCTGATGTAAACACAAACATTCCTCCATCTCTGATGTAAACACAAACATTCCTCCATCTCTGATGTAAACATAAACATTCCTCCATAAACATAAATAAAAACCAGCTCACGTCTGAGACGAACTTGGACGTGGCGTCGCTCAGCGTCTTCAGCATCGGCGTGGCGCTGGCGTAGAACAGAGACATGCGATTGGCCAGCTCGTTGTTGACCTCGTTCTCTGAATCGGACTGGGGGGGGGGGGGGGGGGGGAGGCAACAGGTTGCTATGGTAACGGAACCAGACTGGCCACCGGCAGCATGAACAGATGTGAGTCTTACCGACAGGTTGTTGATCCGCATGCGGCTGATGGTTCGGCGGTAGTAGCTGAAGTCGTTCTGGATGGCGGGGTTGGTCATCTGGAACAGATGAAGAGCATGAGGAGGAGGAGGAGGAGGAGGAGGAGGAGGAAGAGGAGGAGGAGGAAGAGGAGGAGGAGTGACAGCACCAGCCGACCTTCAGCTCGTCGAAGCGCAGCGTGAAGTGCAGGATGTGGGCGAACTGTCGGGCCAAGGCCTGCTTCTGCTCCAGCTGCTGCGTGGGGGTGGAGCCCGAGCTGGTGAGGACGTCCAGGAGACACTTCAGGCTGGACTCTGGTGGACACAAGGACACCTCAGAAACCCCAGAGAACTGAACCACAGTTAGACCTCATCCTGAGACCCCAGAGAACTGAACCACAGCCAGACCTCATCCTGAGACCCCAGAGATCTAAACCACAGCCAGACCTCATCCTGAGACCCCAGAGAACTGAACCACAGCCAGACCTCATCCTGAGACCCCAGAGATCTGAACCACAGCCAGACCTCATCCTGAGACCCCAGAGAACTGAACCACAGCTAGACCTCATCCTGAGACCCCAGAGATCTGAACCACAGCTAGACCTCATCCTGAGACCCCAGAGATCTGAACCACAGCCAGACCTCATCCTGAGACCCCAGAGAACTGAACCACAGCTAGACCTCATCCTGAGACCCCAGAGATCTGAACCACAGCCAGACCTTATCCTGAGACCCCAGAGAACTGAACCACAGCCAGACCTCATCCTGAGACCCCAGAAAACTGAACCACAGCCAGACCTCATCCTGAGACCCCAGAGAACTAAACCACAGCCAGACCTCATCCTGAGACCCCAGAGAACTGAACCACAGCCAGACCTCATCCTGAGACCCCAGAGAACTGAACCACAGCCAGACCTCATCCTGAGACCCCAGAGAACTGAACCACAGCCAGACCTCATCCTGAGACCCCAGAGAACTGAACCACAGCTAGACCTCATCCTGAGACCCCAGAGAACTGAACCACAGCCAGACCTCATCCTGAGACCCCAGAGAACTGAACCACAGCCAGACCTCATCCTAAGACCCCAGAGAACTGAACCACAGCCAGACCTCATCCTGAGACCCCAGAGAACTGAACCACAGCCAGACCTCATCCTGAGACCCCAGAGATCTGAACCACAGCCAGACCTCATCCTGAGACCCCAGAGAACTGAACCACAGCCAGACCTCATCCTGAGACCCCAGAGATCTAAACCACAGCCAGACCTCATCCTGAGACCCCAGAGAACTGAACCACAGCCAGACCTCATCCTGAGACCCCTTATCCTGAACTGGATAATCAGTACAGAAAATGACTGACTGACAATATCGTCACTAAAATGTGATACCAGAAAATATCGGTATCAGTTTAAACATATCATATGTCTGGTTTTAAGTCTTTGGATAAGTTACCAAGTTGTCAAAAATAAAACACATTTACCTGTGTATTATAGGGAATACGATACGGTAGTATAGTATCCTGATACTACCGTATATCAGATACCTGCTAGTATCTGATATACGGTAGTATCAGATACCTGCTAGTATCTGATACTACCGTATATCAGATACCTGCTAGTATCTGATATCTGACAGCCAGATGTCTAAAATGAACTCCTGTGGCTGAGTTCAGGAGATTTTGGGATCTTTGCTCTCAGAACAGAATAACTGCAGATGCAACCTCACAGCCGTCTGCAGAGATCAGCATCAGCTGATATCAGATACTAGAAATTAAGGGTTGGACAATATTGGTATATTGGATATCAGTAAAAAAGCCAATATTGAACATCCCTAGTTATTATTATTATTATATATATTATTATTATTATTACTATTGTACTTTTGTTGTTGTTGTTGGACTCTTACCCAGTTTCTGGGAGAACTCGTAGAAGGTTTTGAGTTTGGTGACCAGTGGAACCACAGCGGACCAGGCTTTCTCCTGAACGCCCTCCACACCAGGACTCTGGATGGCCTGCCACACACACACACACACACACACACACACACACAAAGAACATTAGTAATAATAAATAATTAATAAACTCATTAAACAAAATCAAATGAAAAATGAAAATACTAAAGGAAAACGATTAAAAATTAAGATAAAAATAAATAAACCTTGTAAAATATTAAGTGATTAATAAAGGTTATAAAACGATCTACAGTGAGCTGGAACTGAAACCAGCAACGCCTCCCAGGAACTCCTTTCAATAATTAAATAAAACAGACGGAGAGATTTCTGTTTCCTCCCGTCCACGATGCTGCGAGCTCTAGTTCCTGTCTCGTCTGCTGGACGGCAGTGTGTGTGTGTGTGTGTGTGTGTGTGTGTGTGTAGTCTTTTTTTAAATTGATGATTGTGATAATATTTACAGTGCATTGTGTATGTGACAATATGGTGAGTAAATAATAATAATAATAATAAATCAAATGAAATAATAAAGATCAAATCAAATCAAATTAAATTAAATTAAATTAAATTAAATTAAATTAAATTAAATTAAATTTAATTTAATTTAATAAAATAAAATAAAATAAAATAAAATAACATTAAATTAAATTAAATTAAATCAAATTAAATCAAATCAAATTAAATTGGATGTGGCACTTTCAAGTATAAATATCATCAGTAATCATACAGCTGTGTTGAATATGTTATTTATCATATAAATAATTTCCATGTATTTCTATGTGTGTGTGCACTTTGATCGCCCTCCTGTGGCTGATTTTCTCACTTCCATCACAGGCTGAACTTTTTTTAATTGAAGTTTTTATTAGGAACCTTCATTATTTCAAGTACATTTCACCACTAAAAACATGTTCAGTTCTTTGTTCACACTCTAAAGTATTTTAGAGAAAACCTGACTTTTTCTGGAAACAAGATGGCGTCGTTAGAACGTGGAGTTTCACGCTGGAAGAACTTAATAAAAAGTTGAGTAAATATTTTATGTGATATGACAGTAAACTTCTGTTGTGATCAAAGTAGTGAAACTCTGAGTGATTCAGAGGTGAGCTGCAGCATCTGCTGTTTTCTCAGCACTCTGCAGGTTTTATTTCTGACGCTGACTTTAAACTGACACTAAAACTGCAATAACTCCCAACTTTCACCTGAAACAGGCCTGAAAGTTCATCCCAGCAGCAGGTGAGGGACGCTCCTCCTCCTCCTCCTCCTCCTCCTGCTGCTGGATGTGAGAGGAGACGCAGTCACCTGTCGGATCTCCTCTCCGGCTCCTCGGTACGCCTGCAGGTCCTCCAGGATCACCTTGGCCTCCGTCAGGACCTGGTTCACCTCCTCCCACACGGCCGTCTCCGACTGCGAAGGCTGCGCGTCTGAAAGATGCGAAGCAGGTTAAAGAAGACGACGTAGACGTCAGGACAGCGAGGGACAAATGTCCACACGCAGTTTTACTATGTAGTCTCCAGACAGAAGCCTCCCGAGTCCAGGTAGAGGTCCCGGAACCTCCTAAGTCCAGGTAGAGGTCCCGGAGCCTCCTAAGTCCAGGTAGAGGTCCCAGTGCCTCCCGAGTCCAGGTAGAGGTCCCGTAGACTCCAGAGTCCAGGTAGAGGTCCCGGAGTCTCCCTGAGTCCAGGTAGAGGTCCCGGAGCCTCCTGAGTCCAGGTAGAGGTCCCGGAGTCTCCTGAGTCCAGGTAGAGGTCCCGGAGCCTCCTGAGTCCAGGTAGAGGTCCCGGAGCCTCCTGAGTCCAGGTAGAGGTCCCGGAGCCTCCCGAGTCCAGGTAGAGGTCCCGGAGCCTCCCGAGTCCAGGTAGAGGTCCCTGACCCTCCTGAGTCCAGGTAGAGGTCCCGGAGCCTCCTGAGTCCAGGTAGAGGTCCCGGAGTCTCCTGAGTCCAGGTAGAGGTCCCGGAGTCTCCTGAGTCCAGGTAGAGGTCCCGTAGCCTCCTGAGTCCAGGTAGAGGTCCCGGTGCCTCCCGAGTCCAGATAGAGGTCCCGGAGCCTCCTGAGTCCAGGTAGAGGTCCCGGAGCCTCCTGAGTCCAGGTAGAGGTCCCGGTGCCTCCCGACTCCAGGTAGAGGTCCCGGAGCCTCCTGAGTCCAGGTAGAGGTCCCGGAGCCTCGAGAGTCCAGGTAGATGTCCCGTAGACTCCTGAGTCCAGGTAGAGGTCCTGGAGTCTCCTGAGTCCAGGTAGAGGTCCCGTAGCCTCCCGAGTCCAGGTAAAGGTCCCGGAGCCTCCTGAGTCCAGGTAGAGGTCCCGGAGCCTCGAGAGTCCAGGTAGAGGTCCCAGACCCTCCTGAGTCCAGGTAGAGGTCCCGGAGCCTCCTGAGTCCAGGTAGAGGTCCCGGTGCATCCAGAGTCCAGGTAGAGGTCCCGGTGCCTCCTGAGTCCAGGTAGAGGTCCAGATCCCGAGTTCAGGTAGAGGTCCTGGAGTCTCCTGAGTCCAGGTAGAGGTCCCGTAGCCTCCGAGTCCAGGTAGAGGTCCCGTAGCCTCCTGAGTCCAGGTAGAGGTCCCGGAGCCTCCTGAGTCCAGGTAGAGGTCCCGGAGCCTCCTGAGTCCAGGTAGAGGTCCCGGAGCCTCGAAAGTCCAGGTAGATGTCCCGTAGACTTCTGAGTCCAGGTAGAGGTCCCGTAGCCTCCCGAGTCCAGGTAGAGGTCCCGTAGCCTCCTGAGTCCAGGTAGAGGTCCCATAGACTCCTGAGTCCAGGTAGAGGTTCCGGTGCCTCCCGAGTCCAGGTAGAGGTCCTGGAGCCTCCCGAGTTCAGGTAGTGGTCCCAGACCCTCCTGAGACCAGGTAGAGGTCCCGGAGCCTCCTGAGTCCAGGTAGAGGTCCCGGTGCCTCCCGAGTCCAAGTAGAGGTCCCAGACCTTCCCGAGTCCAGGTAGAGGTCCTGTAGAGTCCTGAGTCCAGGTAGAGGTCCCGGAGCCAACTGAGTCCAGGTAGAGGTCCCGGAGCCTCCCGAATCCAGGTAGAGGTCCCGGAGCCTCCCGAGTCCAGGTAGAGGTCCCAGACCCTCCTGAGTCCAGGTAGAGGTCCCGGAGCCTCCTGAGTCCAGGTAGAGGTCCCGGTGCCTCCTGAGTCCAGGTAGAGGTCCCAGACCCTCCTGAGTCCAGGTAGAGGTCCCGGAGCCTCCTGAGTCCAGGTAGAGGTCCCGGAGCCTCCTGAGTCCAGGTAGAGGTCCCAGACCCTCCTGAGTCCAGGTAGAGGTCCCGGAGCCTCCTGAGTCCAGGTAAAGGTCCCGGAGCCTCCTGAGTCCAGGTAGAGGTCCCGGAGCCTCGAGAGTCCAGGTAGAGGTCCCAGACCCTCCTGAGTCCAGGTAGAGGTCCCGGAGCCTCCTGAGTCCAGGTAGAGGTCCCGTAGCCTCCCGAGTCCAGGTAGAGGTCCCGTAGACTCCTGAGTCCAGGTAGAGGTCCCGGAGCCTCCCGAGTTCAGGTAGAGGTCCCGGAGCCTCCTGAGTCCAGGTAGAGGTCCCGTAGACTCCTGAGTCCAGGTAGAGGTCCCGGAGCCTCCCGAGTTCAGGTAGAGGTCCCGGAGCCTCCTGAGTCCAGGTAGAGGTCCCAGAGCCAACTGAGTCCAGGTAGAGGTCCCGGAGCCTCCCGAATCCAGGTAGAGGTCCCAGACCCTCCTGAGTCCAGGTAGAGGTCCCGGTGCATCCCGAGTCCAGGTAGAGGTCCCGGTGCCTCCTGAGTCCAGGTAGAGGTCCAGATCCCGAGTTCAGGTAGAGGTCCTGGAGTCTCCTGAGTCCAGGTAGAGGTCCCGTAGCCTCCCGAGTCCAGGTAGAGGTCCCGGAGCCTCCTGAGTCCAGGTAGAGGTCCTGGAGTCTCCTGAGTCCAGGTGGAGGTCCCCTAGCCTCCCGAGTCCAGGTAGAGGTCCCGTAGCCTCCTGAGTCCAGGTAGAGGTCCCGTAGCCTCCTGAGTCCAGGTAGAGGTCCCGGAGTCTCCTGAGTCCAGGTAGAGGTCCTGTAGACTCCTGAGTCCAGGTAGAGGTCCCAAACCCTCCTGAGTCCAGGTAGAGGTCCCGGAGCCTCCCGAGTTCAGGTAGAGGTCCCGGAGCCTCCTGAGTCCAGGTTGAGGTCCCAGAGCCTCCTGAGTCCAGGTAGAGGTCCTGTAGACTCCTGAGTCCAGGTAGAGGTCCCAAACCCTCCTGAGTCCAGGTAGAGGTCCCGGAGTCTCCTGAGTCCAGGTAGAGGTCCTGTAGACTCCTGAGTCCAGGTAGAGGTCCCTGGGTAGACCCCGAGTTCAGGTAGAGGTCCCAGACCCTCCTGAGTCCAGGTAGAGGTCCCGGAGCCTCCTGAGTCCAGGTAGAGGTCCCGGAGCCTCCTGAGTCCAGGTAGAGGTCCCAGACCCTCCTGAGTCCAGGTAGAGGTCCCGGAGCCTCCCGAGTCCAGGTAAAGGTCCCGGAGCCTCCTGAGTCCAGGTAGAGGTCCCGGAGCCTCGAGAGTCCAGGTAGAGGTCCCGGAGCCTCCTGAGTCCAGGTAGAGGTCCCGTAGACTCCTGAGTCAAGGTAGAGGTCCCGGAGCCTCCCGAGTTCAGGTAGAGGTCCCAGACCCTCCTGAGTCAAGGTAGAGGTCCCGGAGCCTCCTGAGTCCAGGTAGAGGTCCCGTAGGCCTCCCGAGTCCAGGTAGAGGTCCCGTAGACTCCTGAGTCCAGGTAGAGGTCCCGGAGCCTCCCGAGTTCAGGTAGAGGTCCCGGAGCCTCCTGAGTCCAGGTAGAGGTCCCGTAGACTCCTGAGTCCAGGTAGAGGTCCCGGAGCCTCCTGAGTCCAGGTAGAGGTCCCAGACCCTCCTGAGTCCAGGTAGAGGTCCCGGAGCCTCCCGAGTCCAGGTAAAGGTCCCGGAGCCTCCTGAGTCCAGGTAGAGGTCCCGGAGCCTCGAGAGTCCAGGTAGAGGTCCCAGACCCTCCTGAGTCCAGGTAGAGGTCCCGGAGCCTCCTGAGTCCAGGTAGAGGTCCCGTAGCCTCCTGAGTCCAGGTAGAGGTCCCGTAGACTCCTGAGTCAAGGTAGAGGTCCCGGAGCCTCCTGAGTCCAGGTAGAGGTCCCGTAGCCTCCTGAGTCCAGGTAGAGGTCCCGTAGACTCCTGAGTCCAGGTAGAGGTCCCGGAGCCTCCTGAGTCCAGGTAGAGGTCCCGTAGCCTCCTGAGTCCAGGTAGAGGTCCTGTAGACTCCCGAGTTCAGGTAGAGGTCCCGGAGCCTCCTGAGTCCAGGTAGAGGTCCCAGAGCCAACTGAGTCCAGGTAGAGGTCCCGGAGCCTCCCGAATCCAGGTAGAGGTCCCAGACCCTCCTGAGTCCAGGTAGAGGTCCCGGTGCATCCCGAGTCCAGGTAGAGGTCCCGGTGCCTCCTGAGTCCAGGTAGAGGTCCAGATCCCGAGTTCAGGTAGAGGTCCTGGAGTCTCCTGAGTCCAGGTAGAGGTCCCGTAGCCTCCCGAGTCCAGGTAGAGGTCCCGGAGCCTCCTGAGTCCAGGTAGAGGTCCTGGAGTCTCCTGAGTCCAGGTGGAGGTCCCCTAGCCTCCCGAGTCCAGGTAGAGGTCCCGTAGCCTCCTGAGTCCAGGTGAGGTCCCGAGGCCTCCTGAGTCCAGGTAGAGGTCCCGGAGTCTCCTGAGTCCAGGTAGAGGTCCAGACTCCTGAGTCCAGGTAGAGGTCCCAAACCCTCCTGAGTCCAGGTAGAGGTCCCGGAGCCTCCCGAGTTCAGGTAGAGGTCCCGGAGCCTCCTGAGTCCAGGTTGAGGTCCCAGAGCCTCCTGAGTCCAGGTAGAGGTCCTGTAGACTCCTGAGTCCAGGTAGAGGTCCCAAACCCTCCTGAGTCCAGGTAGAGTCCCGGAGTCTCCTGAGTCCAGGTAGAGGTCCTGTAGACTCCTGAGTCCAGGTAGAGGTCCCGTAAGTCCCCCGGCTCAGGTAGAGGTCCCAGACCCTCCTGAGTCCAGGTAGAGGTCCCGGAGCCTCCTGAGTCCAGGTAGAGGTCCCAGACCCTCCTGAGTCCAGGTGAGGTCCCAGGACCCTCCTGAGTCCAGGCAGAGGTCCCGTAGACTCCCGAGTTCAGGTAGAGGTCCCAGACCCTCCTGAGTCCAGGTAGAGGTCCCTGAGCCTCCGGAGTCCAGGTAGAGTCCTGGACCCTCCTGAGTCCAGGTAGAGGTCCGACCCTCCTGAGTCCAGGTAAGGTCCCGGGCCTCCCGAGTCCAGGTGAGTCCCCAGACCCTCCTGGAGTCCAGGCAGAGGTCCCGTAGCCTCCTGAGTCCAGGTAGAGGTCCTGAGCCTCATGAGTTAGATAGAGGGCCCGGAGTCTCCTGAGTCCAGGTAGAGAGTAGTAGACTCCTGAGTCCAGGTAGAGGTCCGTAGACTCCTGAGTCCAGGTAGAGGTCCCGGAGCCTCCTGACTCCAGTTAGAGGTCCCGGAGTCCCGGGATGCAGATTTCTCGAGCCTCCTGGAGTCCATAGTTAGAGGTCCCGGAGTCTCCTGAGTCCAGGTAGAGGTCCAGTAGACCTCTCTGAGTCCAGGTAGAGGTCCCGGAGCCTCTGAGTCCAGGTAGAGGTCCCGGAGCCTCCAGAGTCCAGGTAGAGGTCCCAGACCCTCCCGAGTCCAGGTAGAGGTCCTGGGAGTCTCCAGAGTCCAGGTAGAGGTCCCAGACCCTCCTGAGTCCAGGTAGAGGGGTCCCGGAGCCTCCAGAGTCCAGGTACAGGTCCCGGAGTCTCCCCAGTCTTTGCAGGGTCGTTCTGGTCTTATAGGAATGCAACGTTTCTGAGATGAAGGTAGTGGGAACTCAGCAGACTGTTACTTACTTTCAAAGTCCAGGAAGAAGTTTCCAGCGTTGTTGTCGATGTCTCTGGTTAAGACCTTGATCAGGTTCCCCCATTCTGCAGAGACAGTCTCACACGTTAACGGCGTCATACGTGCAGGTCCGAACACCTGACGGCAGATAACCGATATCCCCACATAGCTGACTTTCTCCGTTAGAGATGGTGAGTCTGGAGTGTATAACACTCCCGATTACGGATTGACCGATACAGGTTTATAGGGCCGATACCAATACGATATTTTCTCTCGTCATTTGCCCCAGTTGATGGCCGATATTTGGGGCCGATATTGCATTTGACTCCCAACTTAAAATAATGAAGTATACAATGACCAGCTCGAGACCAACCGGAGACCCACCGGAGACCAACCGGAGACCAACCGGAGACCCACCGGAGACCCGACGGAGACAAGGAAACCGGAGACCCACCGGAGACCCACCGGAGACCCACCGGAGACCAACCGGAGACCCACCTGAGACCAACCGGAGAC